>CAUYQG010006279.1:0-19018 GCA_963574415.1 Tarsius wallacei
ACGCCCGGCTAATTTTTTGATTTATTGTAGAGATGAGGTCTTGCTTGCCCAGGCGGGTCTTGAACCCGCGGGCTCAGGCAATCCACTCACCTCAGCCTCCCAAAGGCGCGGGATTACAGGCTGAGCCACCGAGCCCGGCTAGTTGCACTTCTTAATTGCTCCCAGAATGAGCAGGCTTCTGAATGCACAGACATCAGCAATTCTCTTGGGTGAACAAGGCACGGCATGCACGACCACATGAGCAGCTGGTCTCCCCAAGACTGATAGGGATATCTTAATCCTTCATATCCTCTTTGTGCATCCCATCTCCCAGCTGTTGCATCTCCTGTTAATTAATATTATTTCCCTTCATCTTTCATCTAGTCAATCAACAAACATTCATTGAGCCCTTGTAAAGACAAGGCCAGCTCTGATCTCAAGAGCTCACACCTATTCAGGAGCAAGTGCATACAATAAGTAACTTTAGTGCATGAGTTTAGCATGCCAGGAAGAGAGATTTAGCCAGGATGCTATGGGAACACAGAGCATGACTTACTCTGCCAGCAGAGGGAGAATTGAAGAAGCGGGTGCTTAGAAAGACTTCATAATGGTGATGGTATTTAAGTTGGATCTTGGAGGTTGAATAGGAGTTGTCCAAGTGGGAGTAGAAATAAAAAGCATTGCCTTCAGAAGACATAATGCGTTTCCAGGAGTTGAGCATGTTTCACAAGTATTCAGAGTGACTAAAGACAGAGTGGGGGCAGGAGGGCAGAGGTGCAGATACAATGTCATGAAACACTCTGTAGAACACCCTGAAGAATTCAGGCATTGCTATGAGGTCAGCTGGGAGCCACTGAAGGTTCTTGAGCGGAAGCATGGTAGTAAGGTTTGCTTTATAGAAAGATGGTGCATTAGTTTCCTAGGGCAGCTATAACCAGTTATTACAAATGGTTGGCTGAAAACAACAGAAATGTATTCTCTCACAGTTCAGGAGGTCAGAAGTCCCAAGATGTCAGCGGGGCTGGTTATTTCTGGAGTCTCTTAGGGAGAACCTGCCCCACTCCTCTCTCCTAGCTTCTAGTGTCTCCTGCAGTCCTTGGTGTTTCATTCCAGTCTCTGACTCCCTCTTCACATGGCAGTTTCCTCTGTGTGTCCTCTCTTTCTCTTGTAAGGGCATCAGTCACTGGATGTGGGGAATAATTACATCTGCAAAGGTAATAGAAAAGGTCCCGTTTGAAGTAGATGTGAATTTTGCAGGAACACTGTTCAACCCACCCCAGATTGTATGAGTGGGAACCTAGGAGACCAGCCAGGAAGCCAGTCCCACAGAGAGGGAACGGGTCATAGACACACCAGCAAAAGAGGTACCAAGTTCCATACCCATGACTTTGGTGGGGCCTTTACCCAAGAAGAAGGGGAGATGACATAGTGAGTCCCATTAGACGGGACCTTACAGATCACATAGCTCACTTTTCCTCTGTTTACTGATAAAAGTAGTCATGGTTACTATAATGTGGTGAAATCAGTATTTCATGAATTAGATCATCAAAGATCCCGTTATAGTCATAAGATTGTTTTAATGCACACTGGCTCTTTCTAGTAAAGTTTAGTTTAGGCCGTGAGCTCAGAAGCTTATTGGCAGAGCCTGTAATTGTGTCAATAGCCAACGTTTATTAAGCACACACTAAATGCCAGGTACACGTGAGGTGCTTTGAATTCCTTAGTTCTAATTCTCACATCTCTAAAAAGAAAGGGAATGTCTCCATTTTACACACGAGGAAATTGACGCTCAGTGAGATTATAACTTGCCCAGGATCACAGAGTACTGAAGCTGAACTGGAATCTCAGGCCATGTGATGCCAAAGGACGTTTCTCAAACAAACAAAAAACTCTATTTTAAAAAATATATATCTATAAGGTCAGGCGTGGTAGCTCATGCCTGTAATCCCAGCACTTTGGGAAGCTGAGACGGGGGGATTGCTTGAGTCCAGGAGTTTGAGACGAGCCTGGGAAACATAGCTAGAACTCATCTCTACAAAAAATATAAAAATTAGCTGTGCATGGCAGTGTGTGCCTGTAGTCCCAGCTGCTCAGGAGGCTGAAGCAGAAGGATCGCCTAAGCCCAGGAGGTCAAAGCTGCAGTGAGCCATGATTGTGCCACTACACTCCAGCCTGGGCAACGGAGCGAGACCCCAACTCAATATATACATATACAGGATGAAGGGCAGTGGGGTATAAATATTGTGTCAATTCGAGAGGCCCCAATGTATCTTGCTCCCAAAAAAGGTATCTTCTCATCCCTAGCTTGGGATAAAGAACCAGTCTGGAAACCTGGATGACAGATTGGAGTCATCCCCCGTGTCTGTAGGGTGCTCAAAAAGAGATGCACCCAGACCCAGACAGGCACCCTCCCGTTGAACAAGGGACCTGGCATCCAACTTAATTAATCTTCTCACTGCCAGCATTTCGCTTGCCTTCCTGTCTGTTCAAAAGAAGCCATTTTCTCTCCAGGGATTAAGGGGACCTTTCAGTTCCAACTCATTCAGAATGAAGTTCCTTCGAACGAGTGGCCAACTTCTTTTTCCCCTTTGAGCCTGACATGCGGAGTCAGCTGTTGCATCAGGAAACTCCGTCAATGGAGTCTGTCGTGCCCAGACCTCGTCTGGTGTCTGCTTGGGCTTTTTTTTTTTAAATACTTGTAGGGTTTTTTTCCCCCCTTTTAATTATAATCATACTTCAAAGGGAATCTGGAACTTGCAGAGCCAAAGATCAAAGCCTCAAGAGGGACTACGTTGTCCAACAGTCCCCAACAGGACTCTGAAGACACAAGGGGAAGGGTAAATGGGATGATGACATCAGCCTGGCTAGCCCCAACCCTCCTTCACCCCAGCATGTGTTCATATGACTACTCAGACAGCTGGTCCCCTCAGTGTGGCCAGAGAAGGAGGGGACCTGTAGGATCTGTAGGGTGTAATCTGAGGATAGACCATCATGGTCCCGCCCAAAAACACACCCTGACACACTAAGCCTGGTACATGCCTGAAACTGCACCATGTGCCAAGCATCCCTTTGGGTTAAGCATTGCCTGCTCCATTTTCAAGGGGAAAAGATCACTAAGCTGAATGATATCTGTGTCAGTCCCACCTTAGTATAGATTGGTCTACAGGTTGGTTTCCATAGTTCAGAAAAGTATGAGGCTATTTGGCACCTGGGTGAGGGGAATAATTAATGGAGAAGAATAAATATTTAGACGTCACTAGTGAAGGAAAGAAATGAAGGAAACCAAAAGTTGTTAAACACTTATTGTGTGATAGTCTTTTACATGTGTAATATTATTGCTATTTTAATAGCAACCATCTAAGGTTAGCACTATTCATCCTCATTCCAGAGCTGGCTCACTTCTCCCAGCTGTCATCTAACCCAGGAGTTCTCAGACTTTACCAGGAATAGGAGTCTGCAGGAAAGCCTGAAAGAGGAGATTCCTGGGCCCCACCCCAGAGGTTCTGATTCACCTGGTCTCGTATGTGGGTTATGAATTTGCAGGTGTGATAAGCTCCCAGGCGATGCTGATAGTGTTGGTTCATGAACCACAGTTTGAACAGCACTGGTTTTGGTAAGTCATGGCTATCTTATTTACTTGGCCAATGATTGGTTCAAATGATGAGCATCCCTGATCCCATTTGGGCCAATGAGACATGAAAAACTTGCCCAGATATCTGAGAAAGAAGGCTTGCCCCGATTGCTACCCTGATTTACAACCATGAGGGGAAGGTGTCTCAGGATGAAGCTAATTCTGTGGGCAATTGACTCTGTGCATAGTCAGGGACATGACAGACCTTCTAAGCCAACCCTGAAACCTCAAATTCTACTCTGGACTCTCTCCTACATGAAGTAATGCATTCCCTTATGTTTAAGCAAGGATGGGTAGAGTTTCCTGTTACTTTTAGCTCAAAGACATTGTCACTCTCTGATGAAGAAGCAGGCTTGGTCCAAGGCCCAGGGTCACATAGCTGTCACCCAACTCTGTGATGCCTGATGTCCTTTCAATTTATTTCTCTGCCCAAGTGGCTTTCTCTCCCAATACTTAGTGTGATTCCCCATCTATTCTGGTCCAAGAATTTGGGGCAAGACCAGTTAATCTCCCATCACCAAGAGGTTAAGAATTCTATCCATCCTTTCATTCATCTGTCCCTCCATTCATCCTTTTCTTCACCAAGCATTTATCCAGTGCTTTCTCCGTGTCAAACCCTGTGCCTCAATGGGACGATCCACTCCAGGACGGGTTGCCATCTTAGCCCCAAAGGAGCTCAAATCTAGAGGAAGAGGCAGCCCCACAATCTCAGCATTTGCTTTGATGTTCCCAAGACTTAGGCAGTAAGATCAGCCCACTCTTGCCCAGATGTTTGGTTCCTGTGGGTTTCTAAGGTGTTGGCAGATAATAAAAACCCAGTCTCCTTTCATTTGACTCAGATGGATTTACACTCCTTTGAAAGGTTGAATCCTTTTTTAACATCAGTAAAGCAATTCAAGCTCCTCAGTAATGGGGATTATATAAATATTCAACCATCACATTTCTCTGTTTATAGAGCATCAAAGTGCACAGCACATTGTAAAACTTCTAATTAATTCTCATAGTGCCCTAGTGTCATGAGCAAAAGGTGGAAAATAACCCTATTTTACCGATGGGACCAATGACCGCTGTAATTCAGCAACTACCCTGTGGTCATGTGTCAGATCACCTGCATTTTACACCTTCATTAACAGCACAGCTTATTAATTATAACAATTACATTAACAACTAGCATTTATTGAGAGCCCCCATAAACCTGGCTCTGTCCTGAGAACTTCACACACACATGAGTCGGTTGACTCTCCATCACAACCCTGTGAAGTAGGCTCTGTGATTGTCCTCACCTTGCACATGAGGAAACTGAGTCTCCAAAGACTCTGGCCACTGAATTCAGGTCTGTATGATTCCAAGTCTCATACCCTGCCCTTTGGCTTACTGTGTCTGCTGGGTGGCATGTTGAGAAGTAATAATCTGTGTATCCTTGCCCTGAGTCTCTCACTGCTTTGCTGTGTGACCTTGGGAACATTCTCCAGCTTCTCTGAGTCTTGGATGCTCATCTGTTGATGGAACAGGGAAAGTATAGGCTTTGGAGTCAAAGTGCAGTTGGTTATCTGATTTGTAGAATGGAGAGAATAATCGTCCTAACCCAGCCGGGCTCAGTGGCTCAGCCTGTAATCCCGCGCTTTGGGAGGCTGAGGTGAGTGGATTGCCTGAGCCCGCGGGTTCAAGACCCGCCTGGGCAACTTGCCAAGACCTCATCTCTACAGTAAATCAAAAAATTAGCTGGGCATGGTGGCGTGCCCTGTAGTTCCAGCTACTTGGAAGGCTGAGGCGGAAGGATCACCGGAGCCCAGCAGGTCGAGGCTGCAGTGGCCGGGAGCGTGCCACTGCCCTCCAGGTTGGGCGACAGAGTGAGACTCCAACTCAAAAAATAAAAAAAATAAAAAATAAAGTAGTCCTAACCCACAAAATGTACTATGAGGGTGAATTTAGCTAATGTGACACAGTGAGTCCCCCCTTGGAAGAGACCTTAAAGATTATATTGCTGATTTTTCTTCTGTTTACTGATAAAAGTAGTCATGAACACTATGAAGTGGTGGAAATCATTAATTAGATAATCTGTCTTGAGGATCCCTTTATAGTCATAAGATTATTTTAACGCATACTGGTGCTTTCTAGTAAGATTTAGGGTAAAACCACGCAGGTTGCGCATAGTAAGCACTTAGTAAGACACTTAGTAAGTGAATGGAAACTGTTTTTAGTATATCTCCATGGGTTGTGCTGATCTCCGATGCATCTAAAATGAACTATGGCCCATAGATTTTGGTTTAGCCAGAGGAAAATAGTATTACTCTCCTAGGGTATAGCTTCGGTCATCTAGACAAAATATTTGCAGTGTGGTTGCAAGTGATAGAAAAATGCAATTCAATGTGGCCTGCACAAAAGAGAAAATCGGTTGTCTAAGGTTAACAAAAAGTCCATAAGTGAATCTAGTTTCAGGGTCCAAGTAATCAAACGTCATCTCCAGATACATACTTCTCTTTCTCTTGTGCTGCCTTTGTTCTCAGATAAGCTTTTCCAAATTGATGGCCAAGACCATCACCAAAGTTCTAGTCTGGAATTTCCCATGAGAGCAACCCCAGCAAAATCTCTTTCCCTGTAACTGCAGCAAAGTTACTGGGACTAAACACTATTGTCCTTCCTTGGGTGTTAGACTCATAAGATAACCAAGCTCTCCCTGGGGCCAGGGAGGTGGAATATTCTGATTGACTGGGCCTGCTTCATATGCCCACCTCTAAAGCCACATGGATTGAAGTTTGGAAAGGAAAGCTCCCCCAGGAAGCTGACTGGCGGGTCTTTGTCTAGGAGAAGACTACTGCAGTCTAGCTGCCAGTCAGCAGTTTTCCTGGGCTTGGAGTCCAAGAGCATAACTTTGGGCTTTAATCTCCTAGCTGCACATTGGTGTCCAATTCGCAATCAGTGACCTAGGGAAAACTCCCAACAGCTACACTCACACCCCTCAGCATCATCTTCTCCCTGTGCCCTCAGTGTAAAATACCAACTTCCTTTCCTCACCTCCCTCCTCATTCCTCACTACTCCCCCACACAACCCTATTGGTGTGCTTCAGTTGGACTGAACCACCTTCACTACCGAGTTCTCGGTGACCTCCAGATCTTTGCACATGCAGTTCCCTCGGCCTGGCACATCTTCCTCCTTTCTTTCTGTTATTTATTTTTAAATTGACGAATGAAAAACTATTTATATTTATGACATACAACGTGATGTTTTGATACATGTATACATTGTGAATGATTAAATGAAGCTAATTAACATATCCATCACCTCGCATATTAATCATTCCTGGTCCTTCAGGACTCTGCTCAGAATTAGAAGTCACTTCCTTTATCTCTGATTGTCCCTCCATCTTTGCCGGGTCAGATGTGCCCACACAGCCTCCCAGTCCCCTCATTCTCACCACAACCTACATCATACAGTATTATGATTATCTGTGTGCCCACTCCCGCCATGAGACTCTGGAACTTTGAGGAGAGTATGTATTTTCTACCTCTGGACTTGGACCCCAAGAGGAGTTCAGGACGATCTTTTTGAATGGAAGAATATTCAATATGTCCTGGGCAGTGAGGATGATTCACTGACAGGTTCACAGGTCAGGAGAGCCAGGTGTAAGGCACCGAGTGAGAGAGGGACTAAGAGGACCCCAGTCCATTGTCAAGATACCTCCAACAGGGATGAGGTTAGGCAAATGGGCGGTCTTGAATCTCAGCCCTAGATAAGGTCTTAACCCAGCCCCAAACCCATGATGGATCTAGAAGGTCATGCCAGGCAGAGCCCCTTTGATACAAAGATCCTCATCACTTCCTCTCCAAAGGCATTCGAGATCGTTTTAAAGAAATCTCAGTTTCCACAAAAAGTTTGTGTTCTGCCAACAAAAATGCTCCCTCACCTACCTTTATGGTGGTTGCTTCACCTCCCGCTAATTTGCATGATGAGGCTGCTTCCGTCCCTGATTAGCCCCAGGATAGCATGCAAATGAGTATTTGACACCGTCAAGGGCATCCATGCTTGCACTTCTTTGAAGGAAGGCTCTCCTCAGTTCAGGCTTTCATGTTCGAAAATAATAAGCAAGTTCAGTTCATTTCTCCTCCCCCAAGCCGCAAGCTGTCTCCTGTCTCCACTCACCCCCCAGGAACCATGTTTGCTAACTAGAAGGAGAAAGGTGTTTTGCTTTTCAAACAAGTCCAAACCCCAATTAGTTTCTCAGCAACTTGATCCTCATTGGTGGCAACTGTGGTTTCTCATCTGGCGTTGTTATTGATTTGGTCAGAAGTAATTAAGGAGATAATTCTTACTCAATTACATTTCCCTGAATTTCCTGAGGTTGCTAACTCTGCTCCCTGACTGTATTTTCTTTTCCAAATTAATTTTGTCTTGACTCTGAAATGAGCATGGATATTATAAAGCTTGTTGTGCTTGTTGATTTTTTTGCAGGAAAAAAGTAGGGCTCTGTATTTTAATTCCAACTAGGGCTCTCAAACTCTTTTAATTTTTAGAAAATTAATGCAAAACATACACAGGTTTTTTTGCAAAGACCAAATATCACCAAAAGCCTTCTGCTGCAGAGTAGGAGTCCCCCTCTACCCTGCCTTCCTGTCATCCTTGTTGCCATCCCCCAAGGCAAGCACTTCCAAAACTTCTTTGCTATTTCTTTCAGTGATCCATGTCTCTACATTATTCGTTTTACCTATATTTCTCAGTTTACACGGTTAAGACTTGAATGATTTTCTGCTATGAAAGATGGGGATCTAACTCCCTTCTATCCCTACACCACTCCCCACCTCAACTCCTATTCCTCTCAAATAGCCTTACCTTCAGTTCCTCTACTGGTTAATTCTATCATTCTATTTATTTTCTTATTTCTAATTTTCTTGAGTCAGAGTCTCACTCTGTCACCCAGGCTGGAGCGCAGTAGCACGATCACTGTTCACCACAGTCTTGACCTCATGGGCTCAGGCAATCCTTCCACCTCAGCATTTTAATTTTAATTTTATTTTATTTTATTTTAGAGATGAGGTCTCACTTCACTATGTTGCCCAGGCTGGTAATTCTGTTATTCTAAAAACTATGTCGCACTTAGATGTCTTGACCCATTTGCCATAGAGAGTATCTTTGGCTTCTTGCTTTGTAGAAGAGATGAGCTCCCTATCAGCTCGCCCTGTGTCTTTTACTACTACGTTTACATCATCAAGATTGAAGGCATTCACATTCTGTATTTGTAATTCAGTTTTCCAATCTTTGACTCTGGGTTGAGTCAAAAAGCTGAACAACCAACAAATGCTAGTTTTACTTTTACCCATTCATTCACTTACTCAACAAATAACTGCCAAGAAACCACTCTTTGTTTGGCATGGTGCCCAAGACCAAAGACATGATGTGACAAGGTCACACTCCCTGCACACATTACAAGGCTAGAATCCAGAGGAGGAGAGAGAGAAAACACAATTTGCAATGTAAGAATAGCTGCTGAAATCAGTGATTTTCAACAATATGTTTACAATATGACTACAAAGCATAATATAAAGGTAAGCTGAATATAACCACAAAAAAGACTTTAAATTGGAGCTGCTTGGTGGTTTTTTTTTTTTTACTTCAAGAATATAAGTCAAGCCTTGGTGCTCAAACCTTGGTCTACTTGTCGACCCCAGTGATTCTCAGGCAGAAGCCAGAGTACTAGAGGATGCGACATGCTAGGGACCACGTACTTCTTCCAGGCACTGAGAGATGGTGAGAGGCCTCAGAGTTGCGGTTTGGCTTCATGTTTGTGAAGCTCTTACATCAACAGCAAGTCTTTGCAGCACTCAATGTCCAGAACACACTGGCTGTAAATATCCCCTTGAGCAGAGCTAAGAACAAACATCTTCTTGCTGTGTGAGGGTCCAGACTGGTCACCCCAACACCAGTGGGGGCTAGTACAGAACACCATGGGGACCTTTGGGACCACAGAGGGAGATTTCTAACTGCCCTTGGCATGAATATCCCATCCAGGTGGGGCATCGACCACACTAGAAGTGGAATATGACAACACTAGAAGCCAGATGGCCAAGTGCACCAGGAAAATTAAAATTATAAGATGATGTAGCATCTATCCAAATACACATACACGCATATACAGCAATTCAGAAAGTCACAGATTGTTCTTCTACTTGCTTACCTTGCAAACAGCTCAGTACTTTGTTACTTAATGATCACCATTGGGTCTGTTTGCCCGACTCTGTGGCCCTACATGCCTTGGTGATGACTTTTTTGAATCTGTAAAATAGGCATTAAGAATATTTCTTCCTTGTGGCTTTTGCCCAAAGTAACAGTTAGCAAATGACAGAGCTGGAATTTGAACCCAAGTCTCTCTAATCCTAATCTTTCCAATACTGCAACCTACTGTCTCCTGTAATGGCTCGGTTAGAGAGTGATCTTGTTTGCATTCAAGCCAAATCCAGGCCAATTCACACCCTGAAATGGACCAACACATTTTCCTTGCCAATAGGTGAGACTGATATGGTCAAAGAAGTTCTGTTAATTTTGAGCCTAGACCCTAAACAAAAATGAAATGAGTTTATGTAATCCAAATCACCAATTGTTTCCTGCAGAGAGATTATTCCTCTATGGTCATATTTTAGTTGTATATTCCTGTGAAACTAATTACTCCAAAACTTATTAGCTTAAAACAACAAACACTGATTATTTTACAGTTTCTGTGGGTTGAGAATCCAGGCATGGCTTAGCTGAGGGGCCCTGGCTCAGGTCTCTCTTGAGGCTACAGTTATCTCAAGACTTACGGGGGTTGGGGAGGAAATGGTTTCATTTTCAAGGCAGAAGCCATAATTAATCTGTGACCTAATCTCAAAAATGGCATTGTATCATTTCTGCCATATTCTATTCATTAGAAGTGAGTTACTGGGTCTAGCCCACCCTCCAGGAGAGGGGATTACTCAAGGGCATGAATACCAGGAGGTGGGTATCACTGGAGGGGCATCTTGGAGGCTGCCCATCACACGCTGGTGTGGGAAAAGCAAGACCTAGATCCTAGTCATCAACAGGTTAGGTATCAGATGCCCTGGATCTTCAGCAGAGATAAAAACCCAGCACTTGTCTTCCACAAGAACTCCGTCTCAGCACTCTTGACAATGTGGGCCAGTTACAGCTTTGCGAGGGAAGAAGGATTGTCCTGTACATAGTAAGATGTTTAGTGGCATCACTGACATCATTAAATGTAACACCCCTTCCCCCCACCGTGCTGTGACAACCAAAAAGAACTTCAGTGACACCTTGGGAAGTTGCCTAGGTATCTCCTGAAGGCCCACCTTGCAGTGTGGAAGAGGAGGCACTACACCAGCCTGTCAGCAGTAGCCTTTAGTGAACGACGATATTATCCCCAAAATGTGCTCCAGCCCTCACGCCAACAAATAATTCGGAAATGTGAAAAGATAGATGATTTGGGGTTTTGTAAATACAGAAGGCTGGGATTTCATCTAATATATCCATTTTCTTTATAATAAAAAAAAATTTAAAAGGTCTCTATGCCTGTAGGTTTTATGCACATGGGAGCCAGGTAATGAGCTGTAGTTCTCCAGTCCTGACTTCTGTGATTCTCAGCTGTTCAATCGTCTCAAAACATAATTGAAGGAAAAATAGCGAGAATTACAGAAAAGACCTCAGGCACACTTGCATCATTGGCACATTGATGGGAGGAGGTTTGTAATCGCTGCTCTTGTTTATTTTGGGGTAGTATTTTTGTTTGTCCTTGAAAAGAGTCTATGGCTAAAAATTTGTCCATGAAGCATGCTTCATTATTCTAATCCAGGGCTTAGCAAAGTTTTTCATAGTCAGACAATAATCATTTTAACCTTTGCAGGCCACACAGCCTCTGTTCCGACTAGTCAGCTCTGCCTAGTCAGCTCTGCCCTTGTGATATAAGAGCAACCATAGACAGTATTAAAAGAGTGAGTGGTGCTTGTGTGCCAATAAAACTTTATTTACAGAAACGGACTTTTCTATGTCTTCTTGAGACTCTTTTTTCCCCTCAGTCTTTATCTTCTCTTCCTTTTCTCCCTCCTTGCTATCCCTTTCTGTCTCTCTCTCTGTCTCTGTCTGTCTCCCTCTGTCTTTCCTTCTCTCCCCCCTCCCCATCTCCCTCTCTGTTAATTCAACACCTCTTATCTTATCTTCCACTTCTGTCCTCTCCCCTGAGCTCCAATCCATTCATTGACAATGGTGTCTCAGTCACCACTTCTGCTCCCAGATCCCCAAAGACTCTGGAGATTGGTGTCATCTTGCTCGATATGTTCTCTCAGTCCTCTGACACTCTTCTAGACATACAGTGAGGGGAAGTCAGGATACAAAAGACTGTCATTTGCACACTTGTGTGAAAAGGGGATGCTTGTGATTGGAAAGAATGTGTATGTATATGTATGTGTGTATATATGAATGTGTGTGTGTGTGTGTGTGAGTGTGTGTTTGCTTATATAAAATTTATCTGAAGGGACACACCAAAGCTTGATAACACTAGTCATCTCCAGGGAGGTAAACGAATACTTTTGAGGACAAAGTGGAAGTAACACATTTTAATTACATACTTTTCGGTATGTATTTTAAACCTTTTGAAAATACAACCTACTCAAAAGAAAACTAAATTAACAAAAAGTGAAGTGAAATAAAACTCAATGCTGAGCCCTCACTCCTAAGTTGATTTTGCTGAAATGGCTTCTCGTAGCTTCTCAGCGGAAGCACCAGCTTCAGGGACATCCCTTCATCACCCCACCTACCCACAGACATGCATTGTACCCTGCATTCCGACCATTCAAGCTCCTTGTGGTTCCTTCAGTCTGAAACATCTGTAGGGAAGAAATGTAATACCTTCACCTCACCCATTGGAAGGATCATGGCTGGACTCTCCTATAACAAAAGACAGATTAACAGAGGAAAAGCAAAACAAATTTATTTTTTAACCAAAGTTCTACATGGCAGAGGAGCCTTCAGCAATAAAGAGCCAGGGGAAACTGTATTTTTATGCTAAGTCTAATAAGAAAAGTGAATAGTTGTAGAGGGGTGGGATTTAATGGTAATAAACTGGGGGATGGATTCTGTTAAGATTCTTTTCTGTGTCTCTGTGAGACCTTCCTTCTCCCCTGGTATGTAGCAGAACAGCTGACACAAAAGGACCTTACTGGGAGAAGGGAGGAGGCTACAGAGTAGCCTTTTATGGCTTCCTTTGGGGGGAAGGCGTTCTAGTTTCTATGACCTGCTTGACCGAGAAAAGGGAGAGGGAGAAAGGAGAGTGGAAGAAGGTCCTTGCTACCAAGGCCTTCCCACCTCCTTCAGTTCAAAGTATTCTCCATACCAAGGCGCTGTACTTCAGAGTATCGTATTCCGAGCCCAACACATATTTCCCTCCACTTTCTGTGTTCAGTCCGGTCTGAATCCCTGCTAGTAACCTTTCCGGGCCCCAAGCTGTGCTTGGTGCCTGCCCTTCACCACATGGCAGTTAAGATGCCTATTTGATACCTGTCTATCCCACTAGACCGCGTGCTCCCTGCAGAAAAGGATGGTGCCTTGTCCAGCATCATACCCCCAGCTGGTTTCTAAACTCATGAAAGGTACTTGAGAAATATGTGAGCTGCTCTTTCCCTCACTGAGCCTTGGAATGTGGTCCGTGTAAATTGGCATTCGATGGCCTCCTAGGGACAGCCTCACAGGATTCAGATTCCCAGCAGCGCTGAAGTCACACGAAGGCTCAGCCCAAGGGGGGAGCCCCCAACTAGCTCTTCTGCATGTCTCTCTTTCCTCTTTCACCAGCGGCGTAAGCTCAGTCCGGCTTCTGCTTCTTATGTTAAAAAAAAAAATGAGGTTACAGGTTATTAGCCGATGGGAAGCTGGTTTCTTCGGACCGTTGGGGGCTCACTTGATTGTCGCAGAGGCAGCAACTTCATCTTCTTCCAGGGAGAGAGAAAACAGATGGAGGCCACGCAGGGACTTAACCCCAACACACACTCCTCCCACCAGCACATTGACAGTGTGAATGGAGACTTTGTTGGATCTCTCCTAGTTTCATCTCTCCAGGATAAATTGCCAGACAACTTTTTTCATTTCCAAGAAAATTATGGTGTAATAAAGCAACAGAGGGGCCCTGCAGTCTGGACTGGCTGAGCTTCTGATCCTAACTTTCACTTAGCTAGGTGACCTCAGGCAAGTTATTTAACTTCTCTGAGTCTTGGGTCTCTCAATCAAAAAGAACAGATAATAAAAACCACACCACTCAACTTTTGGGGCAGTCGTGAGGATTAAATGAGAGAAGGCAGGGAAAGCTCTCACTCGGGACGGCAATTATGTGTCACTGATGCTGCTGTCCGCTCCTGGGTTCATGGCAGGCATTGCTAATCAATCACAGACATCTCTTCTGATGAGCCTGGACAGCAGGGCAGTCCAGACAGCATGACTGCTCATAGGTAGATTGAAGCTGGCACTTAGGTTGGAGCCCATTGGCCATCTTGAGCCTAGCACATTTCCAAACATGCCATGAACAAGGTTCACGATACAGAGCATGGTTGTCACACCCTGAGCTCCTGTTTCCTGAAGCCTCTCCAAGACTTTGAAGCCCCCAGTCCATCATACAGATTTCCATTGGCTACCAGTGCCTGGCAGCTGGACTGCTGGCCCCTCATACCTAGTCTTTCAGAAGAGCTTATGAGATTAATATATTTGATTAATTTTTTAACTGGGTGGATAACACATTAGCTGCTGTCATGCCAGCTCAGTCCCAGGGCTGGTGGGGGCTCAATGATGCTGGCAGCCAATTTCCATTTCAATCAAGTGAAAGAGGAGGGAGGCCGGATCAGAAGAAACCAGGATTTGATTGAAAGCTGTGGCATCTAGCACCACCTACTGTTATATCGCTGCATCGCTGACGTTGCTGGCCAAATGGGCATCATTGATAGATTTAATCTGCCCTTAATTCGTTTATTTGGGAACACTTTTTAATTTCACTGAGGTTTTTTCACATATAGTTTTTGATTCAATGTGTAAAAACTACAGATACTCCGGGTATAATGAGAGTAATAGTAGCATTTCCTTGGCATATGTGGTTCACAAAGCCCTGTGCACCAAGTATGTCTCTTAGCATCCTCACAGCTCTTAGATGAAGATCAGAAAGGTGGCAGGTCAGAGTCCTGATGTACAGAGGAGATGACTTTCCTGGGGTCACATAGGTGCAGGATCAGGAGCTGGGATTCTCTGTTCTCCCCTGCATATGTCACTTGTCCACTTCTACTCTTCCCTTGGCCTGACTCATGCCTTACCAAGCCCCTCAAAGCACAATTTCCACTCCAAAGGTGCCATTGTGTAATGTAGATTTTACTGAAGCATTTGCAGAAGAGATGAAGAAGGAGGTTACATTGCTTTCTGCACAGGAAAAGAAAACCCCTTTAAAAGCTCGCGGGGCTTTTTCCTGAACGTCAGTTCCCTCATCCTCTACCCTTTCCCCAAGGACCTCTCCTCACCTTCCATCATGTATCACTCTGCCTTTATTAGCTGGAGTCATAAATTCTTTCTGTGTGTTTCTCCAGAATCCCTCCTCATATTCATCTTTCTTCTCAGCAGACTCTCCTTAGAAAACTGGGAGGACTTAAGAAACAAGTAACAGGGTAATGTTGCCTTTCCTTCCAACCCCAAGGACTGGAAGACTTTGAATTTTCCAGGAGTCCTAATGGCTGAGGTCCAGGTTTTAATTTCTTTTTTTTTTTTTTTTTTTTTTGAGTTGGAGTCTCACTCTGTCACCCAGACTGGAGTGCAGCGGCCACTCCCTGTCACCACAGCCTCAACCTGCTGGGCTCCGGCGATCCTTCCGCCTCAGCCTTCCAAGTAACTGGAACTACAGGCACGCGCTACCACATCTGGCTAATTTTTTTTTTTTTTTAATCGTAGAGATGAGGTCTCGCCAAGTTGCCCAGGCGGGTCTCGAACCTGCGGGCTCAGACAATCCACTCACCTCAGCCTCCCAAAGCGTGGGATTACAGGCTGAGCCACCGAGCCCGGCTGAGGTCCAGGTTTTAAATGCAGAGAGATGTTCATGATTTTGTTCTTCTTTATGGCTGTGTAATATTCCACGGAATTAGAATTTATAATACTGAGTGATCTTTCACAGAAACAAAGATCTGAGTATCACATGTTCTCACTCATAAGTGGACCTTGAACAACTACCATAGTAACATAAGAAAAGGATTGACAGTAGCCGGAAACTGGAGGAGGGGGTGAGATTGACAGTAGTCAATATCTGCCTAGGGGGACACACCTCATCAACAAGGGTACCTGCACAATGAATGTTTATATAACTAACCCTGAATTTTATGCAACAATTTTTAAATAAAAATTAAAATAAATTTAAAAAATGCAGAGAGACCAGGGCTGAAGTGTTGGCTCTGACTGCTGACCAGCCACATGACCTTGAACAACTTTATCTATGCTTCCATTTCCCCTTGTTTAAAAGGGGTCTGTTATCTGTCTCATTGGGTTGTTGGAAGATTAAATGAGATTGGTGGTGTGAAATGCTTGACGCAATGCTGACGTGTAGCAATTCTTCAATAATTTGCCAACACAGGTAACTTAGACACTACCCCTTCCCACTGACCACCCCACCACTAAAGAGAGATTCCATTCAACAGACTAAAATGTGAATAGAGTATCACTCCAAAGTTATGTAGTGTCCAACCTGGGTATCCTTACATGACAGCCTGCCATGTTTAGAGAGGTCAAGAGATGCCATCCCAGCAAAGAGTTAAATATGAATTAGAGGTAAAAAGTTGAAGGAAAAAGGGCTGCACAAGAGCAACCCAGGAAGAGAGAGTAGCAGGTGCAAAGACTCTGTGCTAGAAGGAGCATGGCACACACAAGACACTTCAGGGAGGCTCATATGGCTGCAACATAGAGATCAGGACAGGGGAGCAATGTGAGATCATGTTGAAGGGAGAACCAGATCACACAGAGCTGTGTAGTTCCCAGGAAGGATTTCAGACTTTAATCTAAAAACAATATGGAACATTTGTAAAGTGTGCTAAGCAACGGAGTAATGGAACCGGATGTGCATGTTGGAAGGGCCAGCTGTGTAGACAATGGCCAAGGGAAACAAAGATGGAGGAGAAAACTAATTGGGAAGCTGTTTCTATTGTCCAGCTTAAGGTCAGGGTCAATGGTGGTTTGCATCAGCATGGAAATGACACTGGTGTGAAGACAGATTTAAGAACACTTTAGGAAGTAAAGCCAACAGGACTTGATGAATTAGCTCGGAGTCCAGTAAATGTTTTTTGCAAAGAGCCAGATAGTAGACCTTTTAGTCTGTGTGGGTCATGCAATCTCTTATACAACTACTCAACTATTACACAACTACACAACTCTGCTGTAGCAACAGGAAAACATTCATAGATAATAGTAAATGAATGGGAATGACTGTGTCTCAATAAAACTTTAATTTGTAAAAGCCGATGACAGGCCATAGTTTGCTGACCCCCAGATTAGATAAGGGTAGGGGAGGGTGTCAAGGAGTGAAAGGCACTGAGCTCCTCTACTTAGTCATTTTGTGACCCTGAATAAGTGACTGAACCTCTCAGATCCTTGGCTTCCTTTTCTGCAAAGTAGGAATAAGGATTTCTCATAGGGTTGATGTAAGGATTAAATAAGGCAATGTAAATAAAATGTCTGCTGTGGGACAAACAGGAAAGTCTTATCCACAAACACACACTAGTGAAGAATAATTTACCCACGTTTGTTTATCCAACTACATTCAAAATGGCCACAGAGAGTAGAACATGGAGTTCTTTATTACCGATGCCTCTACACAGAGAACAAATAGAACTTACACACAAAAAATCTTTAGGAGGGGGAAAAGCTCCCGCTGATTACAACTTTCCTTACAGAGCTCAACAGATTTTTACTTCAAACCAATTCCATAGGCAAGAAAAGGGCCCCAGCCTGAAGAGGACTGAGGAGCAGACAAACTGTACGTCATTAAATAGAAGGTTTATTTTACTGTTAATTTCTTTAGGTGCCCTGGGTTTTTCCAAAAATGTTTCCCAACTCAAGGATTGGGCCAGGATTTAGAATGGCAGTCTTATAAAGAGGTTCCTTCTCATTAAAGGGTAACTCAGCGTTTCTCAACTGAGGGTGATTTTGTGCCCCCAGAGGACATTTGACAATGTCTGGAGACATTGTTACAACTTGGGAGAGAGATGCAACCCACTTCTAGTGGGTAGAGGCCAGGGGGTCTGTTTAACGTTGTACAATGCACAAGACAGCCCCCCAAAACAAACAGTGATTTGATCCCAAATATCAATAGTGCTGAGGGTAAGAGACCTTGATAAACCAGTCTTCTATGTTACCTGATGGGGGAAAACAGTTTCTCTTTACTTCTTGAAATACATCAGCAAGATTTTTCTTCCTCCCCCTCATCTTTCTCCTCCACTTCCTCTTCCTTCTTCTCTTCTTTTTCCTCCTTCTTCTCTATCTTTGGTTTTTGGCTGCTAGTCATGCAATTCCTCTTCCTATGGGAATTCAATTTCCCTTCAAGGAGTCGCTTCTCATCTGTTAGATACAGTTAGGGTCTGTTTCTAATTGTCTGACGGGTATGGTTTTGGGGATGATTGAGGCAGGCACATAGTGGCCTTAAAGTGTGAGGGTCAGATACAGGAGGCAGTTGGGGAGTGGATGTAATTAGCTCGTTAAGAAGAGGCATTGACTGATCTAGCCAGAGCCTCATAACTTGGTCAAGACAGCATTTAGAACAAATAAATGAACAATTCACAAAACTGTATGACCTGTAAGCGCTGATGGGTCCCAGTTTCTCCAGCCTCGGGGACTTGGGCCCTTTCTTTTGTTCCCAGCTTCCTCCAAAACCCCATGGATGTCAGCAAGAAGCCCAGTCTCTTCCTTTACTCCCAGAGCACCGCTCCCATAAGCCAGTCCTGCTTTACTGGTATTTGAAGATGACCCCAGGGAACTAATTGCAGCAAAGGAAAACCTGAAACTGGGATTTCAGTCACTTCATCTTTTTTCTCCAACATTTTATTATAAAATATTTCAAACCTACAGAAATGTTGCAAGAACAGTACAGAATGCAGTCACATACGCTTAACCTAAATTCACTATGTTGCCTTTTTGCTGTTTTGCTTTAACATTGATATGATGTTTTACATATGTATTGTATATCCATATCTACGTGTATGTATGTATGAACCGTATATCTGTGTGTGTGTTTACTTATAATTTTTCTTGTGTGTGTGTGTGTGTGTGTGTGTGTGTGTGTGTGTGTGTGTTGGAGTCTCACTTGGCTGCCCAGGCTGGAGTGCAGTGGCACGTTCACACCCACCCCAGCGTTGACCTGTTGGACTCCAACAACCCTTCTGCCTCAG
>CAUYQG010006284.1:0-20130 GCA_963574415.1 Tarsius wallacei
GAGTTGGGGAAGTCAACACTTGAAGGGAAAGGGTAGGAAGCAACTGTATTGGGCAGAGGAAGAGGTTGAATGGCAGTGCATATCTGGGGCAAAGCACCAGCGAACCTGGAAGGGTGCTGGGAGCCCTATTGCTTGTCAGAGGGTTTTACCTAGGGTCAGATTGGTGGGGCCTCTGGCTGAGACACCAGATGGGCACTGCCCTGGAACTGAAGACTAGAGCTGACTTCTGCATGCACTTCCTGCAGTTGGGCAGCACATGCTTTTGTGTAGTATGGTCTGAATGGGTGCATCTTCCTGTCTACCAGAATAGTTAACAAAATTAAATGTTTCTTCCCTAGAAAATTTATTTGAATTTTTTTGACTGACAGTGGTGGGAAATTACGGGGAGGGGAGGGGAGGGGGGATGGGATTAATGATACTCAATATCTGTCTGGGGACGGGGAGACACCTCTTATCACCAAGGGTGTCTGAACGAAGCATATTTGTATACCTGATCCTTAACTGTACCCCACAAAATGATAATAAAAAATACTGATTAATAATAAGAAAAAAAAATCTTTTCCCAGGCTACCATGCTGAATTGATTCCCTCTAGCGGTTTCAGGGTTTGAGGTCTTAAGTTTAGGTCTTTGATCCATTTTGAGTTGAATTTTATATAAGGTGAGAGGTGGGGGTCTAGTTTCATTCTTCTGATTTAAAAAAAAAAAAAAGACCACACAGACCTGTCCCTGACTGTCACGTTTAAATAACTATAGAAAAATAATTCTTAACTTCTAGATAGCCATCAAGAAGTCTGCCTCAGATTTAACCCTAGTTATTTGCATGTTAAGTCCCCTTTTCTCTCTCTTGATATGGAGTATTTACCATAACAAATCACAAGCCTTGTATCACAAAACTGAATATTAAAATACCCTAACTTTCAATGAAAATACCTGACTTGAGATTTGTATGTATCCAACTCTTGTTAGCTTGCTTAGGATAATACATTAATGATGTTTCTGTGACTCTTAAGTGACCACTTTAATAAGAGATATATTTAGAGCATATAACCATTATTTCAGATGTGAAATATTGATCTCCCACCTGCATTCAGTATCCCACAATCAAATCAGTGAAGTTTATGATGTTTTTCATCTTTGCCTTCAAATGGTATGAATGTTAGATTTCTTATTCTATATGCTAATTTTATGTTCTCCGTGCTAGGTTTATTTGTGAATGATTTTGATTACATCTTAGCAGAACCAGACTTTCTACATAAACCTGGCATCTTAGATATTTTCCATAAGGGGATCTGCTTCCTGAAGGCAAAGCAAGAAATCTATTCTTTAGAATTAACAGAATAATAAGGGAGCATGGAGTCAGATCCTTGGAGTCAGATCTAGCTGGGTTCAAATCCTGATTCTATCAATCCAGTTTGACCTTGAACAATTTCTTAAATCCTATGAGCCCCTGTAGTCTTTAAACAGGTTATAGAATCAGACTAGTACCATGTACTGTACACAACTAACTTATGTGAGAATACAATTAAATCACATATATAAACAAAGCACTTAGCATATGGTCTGACATATACTGACTCCTTAAGACAATACTAGTTCTCTTTCCTCCCTCCTAAGGACTACAAGGTATTAAGTGGGTAATTCTGGGTATCAGGGAAGAATCAATAATGAGTAATTAAAAAATCTTTTGGGGAAAGGGAAAGATGGGAGAACTGGAGTAGCATCAATATTCTGCTGCAAAGAGTGTATAAAAAGTCCATCAGAAGAGTTTACCAATGGCTCATCTGTCCTGTCAGCCTGCCACAAAGGAGCATTTCAGAGGTGGTTGGACTCACCCTCATTCGAATGTGTCCAGCTCCCTCTATTTAGATGGTAAAGGTTTCTAAACCGGTCCTGGATAGATGAATATTTTTCATTTGTCCACAATTGTGGATGTGGGAACTTACAATGTGTTCCCCTAAGTTAACATGTCAAAATCTTTTGGGGCTTACAACGTGTTCCCCTAAGTTAACATGCCAAAATCTTTTAAACAATCCTTTCTGATGTTATGAATGCAGATACTGACAAAGGTCGCCCACATGGGTTTAGGTTGATAGCTCCTTTTTGGGGAGGTCCAAATACGTTCCCAATAGACATGGACGGAGGACCAGAAACTTTAGTTATTGTTCTCTCTCACTTTGTCACTTGAAATACTCAGATAATTTGAGAGAATTAACTCACACAACCCACCACCACTAACAGACCTAACCATTGTTTTAAATGTTCAGTTAGAAGGAAAATCATTTTCTTGAAACAAAACAAACAAAATCTTGAAGACCTGGAGAGTGGTTCTTTCACTTGAGCTTGTAAAAGTTGTAAAAATGTATCAATAATAGAGAACAGAATCAAGTACAAGCATTATTTCAAGACAGCATAATTTTAGAAAGGCAGTGTAACAGGATGCATAGTATTGTCCCTCTAAAGTTTATGCCCACCTGAAACTTCAGAATGTGATCTTATTTGGAATAGGGTCTTTGCAGATATAATTAGTTCAGGATCTCAAGTTAAAATCATCCTCGTTTTAAGGAGGACTCAAAATCCAGTGACTGCTGTCTTGATAAGAAGAAAGGATACAAGAAGACACTCTGACACAGAGAGGACGGTCATGTAAAGATGGAGTCAGAGTTTGGCGATACGCAGCCATGAGCCAAGGAATACCAAAGGTTGCCGGCAGCCACCGGAAGCTGAGGGGGAGGCATGGGATGGATGGTTTCTCTCTCAGAGTCCCCAGAAGGAACCAACACTGTCATCACCTTGATTTCAGACTTTTGGCCTCCAGAACTGTGAGAGAATAAGATTCTGTTGATTAAGCCACCCAGTGTGTGGTACTTTGCTACACTAACACCCACAGGAAGCACATGGTGAAATGGAGACGGAAGCCAGACTGTCTCATTTCACATGCTGGCTACCACTTCCTAGCTGTGTGATCTTGGATAGGCTGTTTATCTTCTTTGGATTCATCCTCATTTATAAAATGGAGATAAAAATAGTTCCTACATCAAAGGTCTGACATAACAGTAAATGCTCAATAAATATGTCAAAAGACAACATTTCAACAAATTTAGTTTAAGGATCTTAACTGGCTTTTGTCTGCAGTTCTAGAATTAGGCAATACCTCGTTCCAATAAACTGAGCATAGGGTCTGTAAGGTTGCCCTTAGAGACAGCAAAGGGATTAGGAAAGCAGAACCAGGACAAAAAGCAGATTTGGGTCATTCCAAAGCCACTTTCCTTGTAAAGGTTAAAACAGAGGGTACTTGTTTATCATTTCGGGTAAAACTGGCTTGTTTGGGGATTTGACTTTTATTTCCTTCTCTCCCCTAATTTCTTGGAAGGTCAGATAAACAATTTTATTTCAGCTTGGTGGCTGTGGAACTTTAGCGTGGAGTCCACATTTTGGTTCATTTTCATTCAGTCTGTTGGGCCAAGTGCAGGATCTCAGACCAGACCAATGGTCTCCTATAAGTTTTATTTAACAATACTCATTATGACTTATAGACTATGTCTCTATATCGCTGTATCTTCAAACATGTATTATTTCTGTCTTCCCCTTACTTCATAGAAAGATCTGTGACAAGAGACATACACTAATTTTTTTAGGAAACGAGGTGAATGTGCTGAATAAACCCATGTTTCTATTATTGTTATTAATATTTTATGTCTATTTAGGGTTCAACAGCTAAGGGAAATCACAGCCTTTATGGAGAAAGTCATCTATTTTTTTGTTGTTGTTGTTCTTGTAACCAAATGTTGATTTACATGATATATATCTCAATGTGTTGCCATGATTACTCTCCAGAAAATCAACAAAAAAATAGCTGATGAATACTGTTTAAATAATAAACCAGAAGCCTAGTTTTATTTTGGAGTTTTGGAAAAATAAAAATTAGCAGGTGCATATCTAATTCCAGAAACAATCTGTGTGAGATGATGACAAATAAAAATGCTTTCCATGTCCTTTAATTTCTTCCTAATGGTCTTGGTTTTATCTCAGAATTTGAAATCTGCTCATTTTAAATTTTCCATTGTGATAAGGTGAGCAGATTCTGGCTTCTCCCTCTAAAGATATTAGTTGAGACAAGTCACAGAGCTCTTCCAACATCTGCTGCTTCCTCTGAGACATAAGGAAACTAGCAGGCTCTACCTTATGGAGTTCTTGAGGAGTTCAGAGGACAGGGTGCATGTAAAGAAAGAAGTGCAGCATTGGGCATCAGGCAAGTATTCAATGACTTCATGAAAAAATTGTTCTTATCCCAAAGACATTTTACTCTGAATTTCTTTGACTTAACTTACCATGACATGAGACATTTCATCACATTCTACAACTTAGTTTATGTGCTTAATTAACATCTAGCATTGGAATCATTTAAATATCTCATTTGAACACATTTCTCCAGAAAGAAGAAACCTACATAATTGAAAAACAATCATTGAAAAACCATGATTTTATCTTTTTATTTTTTTTTCAATTTGAGGGTGAAATTTTTCCTCTACACTTTGCCAAATATCTGTTTTCTGAGACTGATTTGAGTCATATACACATACTGGTCCTCAAACACACAAAACAGAAGCCATACCTTTGTCTTAAAGTGTCATTGCATCTGTAAGAGTAACTCTAATTACCTAACACTTGTTATCTTCTAAATCACAGATATTTGTTTGTTATTCTAAAGCCACTTTACATGTCCAATTTAAAAACTGCAAGACAAACTTTTATATATCTATATGTAAGCAAAATCCAGAACTGTAACTAAAAAAGCATACAGAATTTTGTACTTATGATTTTCAGGCAATACTTACTATTTTTAAAACTATCAATTTCATCACAAAATGTATAATCACATTTATTTTGTATATTTGAAAGTAAATTTATCAGTGCTAACTTTAGGTAGAAAATATCAGAAAATTATTAAAAATAATCGGTTAGTGTCCATTAACAACATGAGCTTTACAAAAGTGCAAGGTTTAGAAGATCATCTGAAAATTTGTACCTCAGGGAAAATGCAGAAAAAGCAGGATGGCCAGAGGTTCAGGAAGAGCGACACCTACTGGCCATGCCTTCACGAGGTTCTGGTTCTGGTTTGTTGACACAAATGATATGGCTGAGGATATGGTCTTCTAGTGATGAAAAGGTTAGTCTAGACGGCGACATTTATGACGGGCATGTCTTCCAGCCAGCGTGACCAAAGTGATGCAGGGTATTTGGGAAATAATGGACAACAGAGAAGAAAAAGGGAAATGGAAGCAAAGGTTTTTCAATCACTCCAATAAAGAATGTCCCAAAAGACAGTATTCTTGCCAGGAAATGCTAACAAGTGATTGCACCACCTTGGGTCTTCAATGGGAGGATAAAGAGTAGGAATGTGGGTGAAATTGGGAGGAGGTTTCTTTGGCTTTGCAGAAGCTTGTCAGTTTAATGAGGTCCCAAGAGAGCAGGGAGACAGCCCACAGACTGGGAAAAAGTATTTGCCAACTCCAGGTTTGACAAAGGCCTAACATCTTGGATCTACAAGGAACTCAAATGTGCTGATAAGAAAAAAACAAACAACCCCATTATAAAGTGCGCAAAAGATATGAACAGATACTTCTCAAAGGAAGACATCCGAGCAGCCAACAGACACATGAAGAAATGTTCAACCTCACTAATCATCAAGGAGATGCAAATTAAAACTACACTGAGATACCACCTAACTCCAGTCAGAATGGCAATTATCAATAACTCAAAAAATAACAGATACTAGAGAGGATGTGATGAAAAGAGAACACTACTGCACTGTTGGTGGGAGTGTAAACTAGTGCAATCTCTGTGGAAAGCAGTGTGGTGATTCCTAAAAGCTCTAAATATTGACCTCCCATATGACCCCGCAATCCTCCTACTGGGAATATACCCTGAAGAACTAAAATCACTCTATAAAAAAAGATACCTGCACACATATGTTTATTGCAGCATTGTTCACAATAGCAAGAACCTGGAACCAACCATGCTGTCCATCAAAAGAGGACTGAATTTTTAAAATGTGGTACATATACACAATGGGATGCTACACAGCCATAAAAAAGAACAAAGTCATGAATTTCACAGCAACCTGGATGGAACTAGAGTCTATAATACTGAGTGATCTCTCACAGAAACAAAGATCTGAGTATCACATGTTGTCACTCATATAGTGGACCTTGAACATCTACCATAACACTACAAGTAAAGGATTGACAGTGATGGGAAACTATGGGGGAGTAGGGAGGGTAAGGGGGGTGGGATTAACGGGAGTCACTATCTGGGGATGGGGAGTCACCCCTTATCAACAAGGGTACCTGAACTATGCATATTTGTATATCTAACCCTTAACTGTACCCCACAGTTGTAAAATAAAAAAAATGTTTAAAAAAAAAGTGTTGACACTAAGGGTGATTTTTATTCTGGGTTTTTGATGGAGTAAGAAAATATTTGTGTATATTAACTTTTGCATATACCTATATCTACAAATATTTAACTTCTTTTTAACTAATAAAATATATTATAAACCAAAAAAAAAAGTAATTGCCAAACCCAAGTTTGTTTAGATTTTTCTCCTATATTATCTTCTAGAAGTTTTGTGTTTTATACTTAGGTCTGTGATCCATTTTTAGCTAACTTTCATGAAGGGTGTAAGGTCTGTGTCTAGATTTACTTTTTTGCATATGGACTTCCAGATGTTTCAGCACCATTTGTTGAAAAGAGTAGCTTTTCTCCATTATATTGCCTTTGCTCCTTTGTCAAAAATCAATTGACTACATTTACATAGATCTAATTCTGGGCTCTCTACTCTTTTCCACTGATCTATTTGTCTATTCTTTCTCCAGTGCAACACTATCTTGATTACTGTAGCCTATAGGAATTCTTGAAGTCAAGTAGTGTCAGTTCTTCAATTTTGTTCTTCTTCCATATTGTGTTGGTTAGTCTGGGTCTTTTGCTTTCCATTTGAGCTTTAGAATCAGTTTTTGTAGAGATAGAATTATGGTTGGGATTTCATTGTATCTATAGATCATTAGTTAGATTTTGCTGTGTAACAAACCACTCCAAAACTTAGCAGCTTAAAACAGCAACCATTTTTTCAATTCACATTTTTGTGGCTTGGCTGGGCTGGTTCCACTGATTTTTCTGTTGAACTCTCACATTGGGAGTAAGCTGGTGAATCAATTAGAAGTTGGGTGATCTAGGATGGTCTCACCCTATGTCTTTCATTTGGCTATGTCAGTGGAGTGATGGGCTGGTTAACCAGGCTACATGTATCTTGCCATGTAGGTGTCCTCCCATGGTGAAAGAGTGGAAGAGCAGATAAAAAAAACTAACCCACTCCCTCAAGCCCTTTCATAAGGGCCCTAATTTCAATCATAAGGACTCTGTCTTTATGAATTAATCACCTCCTAAATGTCCCACCTTTTAATACTATTACATTGGTGATTACATTTCAACATATGGACTTTGGGGGACACATTTAGACCATAGCAAATGTCTAAGAGCTAACATATCCAAATCCAAACTCCTGATTTCTATCTCCAAACCTCCTACAGGAGTTTTTCTCTCTCAGTAAATACAGTAAATTCTGTCCCCAACCTTTTAGGCGCTCAGACCAAAAGACTTGGAATCATTGTTAAATTCCCTGACTCCTTTCCTCTCTTACATCTCACATCTATCCATCAGGACATTCTTTTAGAGCTACCTTCAAAACATATCCAGGAACCAACCATGTTTCACCACCTCCAGGGCTTCTTTCCTGGTTCAGGTCCCATTATAACTCAGGCTGAGCCCCTGCTTACCTTTCCCTTCACACACACTCTACTCTCAACACTGTAGCCAAAGTTATTATATTAAAATGCAAGTGATGTCTTGTTATTCCTCTGTTCAAAACCTCCCAATAGCTTCCAATCTCATTCAAAATGAATGCTATGGTTTTGTTTTGTTTTGTTTTTACAGATTTCAAAATTCTACATGATCTAACTCCCTCCTCACCTTTATTGGTCTCCAGCCTAATCTCCCACTCTTTTCCTCCCTAATTATGTTTCAACCACATTGGCCTCCTTGGGGTTCCCTGAACACATGTGTGCCTCAGAGCCTTTGTATTGGCTATTTTCTCAGTCTGAAATACTCTTCTTCCACATGTCCACATGACTTGCTATTTCTTTTTCTCCAGATATCTGACAAAAATGTCACCTAATCTGTAGGAGCCACACTGAATATCCCATATCAAGTTGCAGCCCAAGTCTCCAACCCCTGACACTTCATATCATCTTTACTCTGAGGATAGAACATATTTTCTCTATAGATTTTAAGATCATTTGATATATATCTACTTGTTTATTGTCTGTTTCTCTCTTCAGAATGTAAATTTCAGGAGGGCAGTTGCAGCTGTATTTCTAGGACCTAGAAAAGAATCTGGCATTAGTAGGTTTTCAGTAAATATTTCATGTGTTTATACAAAAGAATGAATGTCTAGATTCTCCATAGCAGTGACATAGCAATGGCAGTGGCCTATGGAAACAGGCCCATCCTGGGCAGATTGTCTGGGCAATCTAGCTTTGTGTTTCCCAAATCCTGCTTCCTGGCATCTCTGAAACTGCTTTGATCTCTGCCTACCCATCTTCCAAGTGTAGCCCTCTAACTTCTCTTGATTCTGTGATATTCAGTGTGTTTCCAATCAGTTCAACCCCTTTTCTTTAAAATAGTCAGAGTTGGCTTTGTTGCTTGCAACCAAGGACCCTGTACTATACTGTACTGATGTACTGTGTCATCTGTCACTACATGCCCCCAACTTTTTTGCACAACATTCATCTCTCAGAACCATTTCACCTGAGCAAATGCAATCAAATAATTAGAATTTACATTTTTTAATCTTAAATTAAGTATAAAATGAAAATTCAAAGGTTTTATTTTCCAACATCAAGAAAGGAACCATACTGTTCTTAATTGTTCTTTAAGTCTATTCCAAGTCATAAACAAGTCACCCCAGAACAGTTTTGAGCCCACCCAAATCTAGAAGACATAGGTTATCTATGGTACTCCTAAACGTCAGCAGATCCCTGAATACCATGCTTCTACTAAACCAACTAGAAAATCACACGTTATTTTGTTCAGAGACACTGAGGTCTACAAATAGAGTTTCTTTTTGGATAGGAGCCAATAATAAATTATAATAAATTCAGCTTTCTTCTAGACCTATTTCAGTGCTGTGCTCTTCCTTTGGAATATTGAGGAATAAAATACTGCCAGTGGAATTCAAACTCTTCATAAGTTGTCAACCTTTGTTCATCTTCTATACTAAATATATTTTATCGAGAAATGATATAGTAATTCTAGAAGGTAGTCATCATGTTTTCATGAAGAATATCTGGAATCTTACTAAAAAAAATGGACTAGTGACTAACTGCTAGGTTTGGTGACATAAAATTGATCATGAGGTTGAAGAAGCACCTGTCGAGTTATAATATATGCCAGAATAACACACCAACTGAATCTTCTTCATGAGAAGTAACCAAAGGTTTTGATAAAATATCTATAGTGGATTCCAGGTCATCTTCAAGGGAAATATCTTAGTTGTCATATACTTCTCAAAATAGCTCAGTGAAACTTCCAACTTTAACCTAAGGGGTAAAAAGTGGGAGAGTGTTTCCGTCCCACCCTAACAATAAGAAAAGCCATATAATCTAGAAAATTATAATTTTTCTTGATTCTATCAGACAGCAGAAGTTACAGGGCAATTAACTAGTCTGAAATCTAAGGAAAGCTGAGTCTCCATGGACATATGGGGTAATAGTCCTAGCTTGCTTGTGGAAGACCATGGGAGACATATAGAGCTGCTGTACACATGGAAGATAAAAGGGCAGTGAATGCAGCAGAAAAAACATTTAAAGAGATAATGGCTGAGACTTTTCCAGAAATAGTAAAATATATAAAACTACTCACCACAGATTTCTCAGAAATAATAGAAATAATTATAAAAAAAAACCTCTACATGTTACAAAAAAGCCTTATATATGTAATATTAAACTGCTGAAAACCAGAGAAAAGAGAAAAATCTTAAAAGCAGAGAAAGAAGAAACCTTATATACTGTAGAATAACAACAACAAAAGAATTATTGGACACTTCTTATCAGAAAGTATGCAAACCAGAAGACAATTGAGTGACATCTTTAAGTTGCTGAAAGAATACAACTCAGAGAATATCTTATTTCATCTGAAACCTTTGCCAGAACTTTTCAATGGTTATTTATAACATACATGTTTTCCCACAACATCATTTCTGGTAATGGTCTGTACTTGCAATGGCTGAATCAAAAAATGTATAGATTAGAATCCTTCAGGTTTTAAACTAATTTATGTGAAGAATATATTATGACCCTTGGGAAGATTTTAGACAGTGCAGACTATTTAGAGCATGGCTTGATATCTCAGGTCAGCCAGCAGAACTCGCTGGATTTGCCATCACCCCAGACATTACTCCACACACAAGCATAGGGATCAATTCTACTAACTACCATGAAGATATAGAAGTATTGGTCTTAGTGATTAATGGTTCAAACTTTGAATCAGAAAGATCTGGGTCTGAACTCTGGTGCTACTACTTAATAACTATATGAATTTGGGCAGAACATGAACTTCTAACTCTCTGTAAAAGAGTATTAACAAAATGCACCTGAAGTGGTTGTTATATGAGTAAAATGACATATGTGGAATGTGCCTAACAACAATAAGCTCCCACAAAATGGTAGTTCTTCTTATTAATGTGCCGTTATTTTGAAACCTGTACCAATAATTAATATTTAGACTCAACTTTAAATACTAACAATGAATAAGAATTCATTTTAGATGGTGAATTTTCCGTAGCTATTCTTTGTTAATGTTTCCTACAGGAGTTAGTCTTTGAAGAAAATTGTGATGCCAGGCTAGAGTGATTTTTATTCCACTGTTTTTGAAATAAGAAGCCTGCAAGGAGTCTTATAAGGGCTCATGATTGAAAGTGGCCTGATGGTACTGCCATAGGGATCAATTACTAATGTATCACTTGTCACTGATATCCAAAATGATACTCAATGTTTGCAAAGTGTTTTGAGTGCCTTCCATAAAAGATACAACGAGATCCCAAGTGTTGTGGTTTAATAAAACCATCCCAAAGGTAATAATAAATTTCATCAAAAAAGTCAATATTTGTAGTTTGTATTTGTAATTCTATTGTTAAGGTGTTATTTTGTTGGCATGCACAAGCAATATTGATATAAATAACCTCTAATCTTATATTACAATATGTAGGTATCTTTTTTAATTTAATAAGTCATGGAAATCTATAGTATGTACAGAGAATATACAAATCCCTTAAAGTCTGTTGTATCTTTTCCATAAGTTGTAAAATATCATTATGATGCTACATATGTTTTTCTTTTGTCTCTAATTGTACTTTCATAAGAATAGTTTTCAGAAATCGTGTTTTTCAGCATCTTGTAAAGCATATAACAACTATATTCTTTGCTTTATAAATGTCACTCAACAAACATGCAATAACATAGAGCATCCACTCCATGCAAGACACTGTGCTCAGTGCCACATACAACTAGCAGTCCATTATTAGAGTGGTCTGCATGTAGGTTGCTTTTAAACTACACTAAGATAATTAAAACCAAATGTTGCATTGAATAAGAATTTCATAGCCGGGCTCGGTGGCTCAGCCTGTAATCCCGCACCTTTGGGAGGCTGAGATGAGTGGATTGCCTGAGCCCGCGGGTTCGAGACCCGCCTGGGCAAGCGAGACCTCATCTCTACAATAAATCAAAAAATCAGCCAGGCATGGTAGCGCGTGCCTGTAGTTCCAGCTACTTGAAAGGCTGAGGCAGAAGGATCGCCGGAGCCCAGCAGGTCGAGGCTGCGGTGGCCGGGAGCAGCCACTGCACTCCAGTCTGGGCGACAGAGTGAGACTCCAACTCAAAAAAAAAAAAAAAGAATTTCATTTAATAGAGTTTAAAAGAAAACCCATTTCACGACCAATGATTTTTTTTAGTTATTTGCCTCTTTAATAAAGCAGATACCCTCTTTTATTAGCAAACTGATATTTTGCAGCAAATGATAACTTAAATGATTAAATAATAAAGGGATGTAATATTTACCCTTAAGAGCTTAAAAGGTTTTGTTTTGCTGAGTCCCAAATAGTATGCTACATCATTTCATTATGATACCATTTTTCTGATTATTGGAATAAAAGTTTTCTGTATTACAAAAAATGTGAAATTTCTGTTACTGAAATTACAAAGTCTCTTTTTGAATAAAAAATGCATGTATACTTCATGAGATCACTGTCTACCTGCTTTTCTTGTGGACATTCGTCACAAATTATTTAATTTAGTTACCATCTGCTCTAAGCCCCTTATTTTACAGATAAGGTTGTTGAACTGTAGAGAGGCTATGACTTAACCAAAATCTCAACGACATTTCCTGAGACGTGCAGAATCAGAATCATCGGGGCTGGGGCCTGAGCACCTGCACTTTCTACAGCTTTAATGATGATTCTGGTAATCAAACAGAGATGAAGACTATGAGTCTGGCGAAAAGCACTAGGCCACATGAGCTTGACATTCAGACAGACCTGAGTTCCACGACTTGCTGTTACTTACTACTGTGTGACTTTGAGCAAGTTCTCTACCTTTCAAAATCTTCATTTCTTCTATTTCTTCACATAGAAAATGAGGATAATACCTGCCTAATGGGGTTTATGTGAGGATTAAAATACAAATGTATGTTGAGTGTATTGCACGTTCTTATTATGTGTGAAATGATGGCTTTCATGATTGCTTATTTTCTTTTTTTTTTTTTTTATCTTCTTTGCAACTTGTCTGGTGCTCTTAATTCCTTCCATTCCTCTTAATCTTGGGAGCGTTTTCTCTCATGGTCTCTGGGAGGATCTTCCTGATATCCTGTCACCTCCTCAGCTTCTCATTCTCTCTCACTGATTCCTCTTCCTCTACTCCCATTAAATGTGAGCTTCTCTAGGACTGAGTCCTTCATTTTCTTCTCTGAGTTTTTTCTGGGAGGACTTTTTTTTCCTATGATATCATCTAGCACCTATTTAGCAAAGACCCTTAAATTCTTATCTTTAGCTTTATTGTATCTTGACTAGCTTTTCAAACTATAATGAAGTATTTTCAGTTTGGGGAGTCCTATACATGCATCCGATTCATCCTACCTTGAACTGAACTTGAAAGTACACAAACACACACACACACACACACACGCCCCTCCTCAATTCTGTTCCTCATACAGTTTCTTATATTTCATCATCATCCCATCTTTGTTTAAAACTCTGAAATTATGTTCATCATGGATTTTTGCATTGATTTTGATTTTTAAATATTTTATTAAGATAGTATAAGTCTTGATTACTGAGTTTTCTGAAGTCCTTTTAAAAACATTATATGCACAAGGCTTGTGCTGCGCATGCCTCCTATTCCCAGCCCTGGGCATCATCATTGTGGGGTAAATGCAGGACCTGTGCCTCGCTCCCCCTCCTCTGCTGATAACTCAACCAACTAGGAGGATGGCCCTTGGCCAAGGCCATCTGTGTCAGCTCAAAATGCCGCTGAAGTTATGCTTATCTGCAACTCAAGACAGTTTCTGATATAAAAAGTCTTTGTTTCCTCTTTTTGGCACTTAATGCTTGCTTCCTTTCCTACGCTGAGGGTATAAAATATCTTCCCACATCTACTGGGCTGCGGAAAATCTTATACTGACTAGCTGCCATTGGTCCCCTCCCATAAGTAATAATAAATCCATTCCTTTACCAACCTGTCCTCCAGGTGATTTCTTCGGAATACGTAAACATTGTGCGAGCGCCCTGTCCGATTTAGGGCTGCCGCGATACAACCATCTAAATGTCACTTGATAAAAATTATTCTTAGCTGTGGGTAGGATCCCTGATTGTTTCTGGGACCTGATTTTGTCTGTGTCTGCATGGTGTCTATTCTCTGAGCAACCTCTGAGCTTGGTTCTTCACCCTGCACAGCGATTCCATATGATTCCAATAGCTTTTCAGCAACTGACTGTTCTACTTAGCCAGAGTTTTTCTCTGTAGTTTACATCTAAGAAGAGTAAATTAATGGAAGAAAGGAATAAGAATACTCAAAATTATAGTACTGGGAAGTTGTCCATGGCCTGAAATCTCACTTATTTATGGACAAAACCTTTTTTGTATTTATCAAAATGTTTCTACAGTTTGATCTCCTTCATAACATTCTCATGTAAAAATATTTACATTTCAGACACAGTGACAGTATAAGTACTCATCCACCAAAAAAGTCCACAGTACAAACTTCAATACAGGTCAGTGGAATTGTTTAATGTGCTCTAATAGTAGTATCACAGTATAGCATGTACAACAAGCACCTGCTTCAATGACACAGAAACTTGGGTTTGTTCCAATTCCTGAATTTGGGCTACCTTGAACAAGTGAGTTACCTTTCTAAACTTCCATTTTCTCATATGATTGTTGTGAGAATTAAATTTAAAAATATAAATTAGTTAACATAATGACAGGCCCAAGCTACATGCTCAAGTTAATGTTTGCAGAGCTAGTGGTGGTGATTCGATCAATTTGTCTGCTCGTTGAAAGAATAGCTAATCTCAAGAAACTCTACTGCTCTGTATAACAAGAACAAGTTTCTGTGTTCAGTAAAAAGCAGCTCTACAATCTTCCCTGGGAAGCAAGCATCTTATTGGTCATTCTATCGAGGGCTCCAATTCTCTTGTCCAAATCCAGAGAGCGTCATTTACACTCTTACACTCTAATCTCTAGAAACGGTGTCTCCTGGAGTTGTACAATATTCAGCCTGTGTGTAGCAGCTGTGTTTAAGCTTTTCATTTAAGCATATAATACAAAGAGCGATGACTTCTTTACTCTTCAAGTATCCCTTTTATATTAGATTAAATAATAATTAAAACAATATCAGAATACCAAATATCGATTCAAATTTTGTTGTCTGCATTTTCTTTTATAAAATAGGTATCAGATAAGCATTCTCATTTGCAAAGTGTTGATGGAATATTTGTTAATAAAATGTTTAATTGTTTTTCTTCTGGCTGAATAGGAGACTACTGAATAGCAACCTTAATAGTATGCCTCCCCATGTTATGGGGAAATAACATTCTAAAATTCTGTTAATCTCACAATGTATATATCAGGCTAATCACCAACAGAGAAAAATCTCAGTGAGCATGCCATATTGAAAATACAAAAAAGAAATGAATTTTAAAACAAAACAAACTAATTTGTTATTATAAATGTTATTAAGACATGTTGTTAATGTAAAGATATTTTATCTTCCCAATGACCTAATTTGTTAAAAAGAAAATTGTGCTCAATTTTGTGAAAATAAGTTTCTTTAGTTCTCAGAGGATTTCTTGCTAAATGATATGTCTTCACATCAAATGAATGAATATGAGACACTGGCATTAATTTGTGATGTGATAACCAAGATATGTAGTTATAAGCAGGTTACTGTTTATATCTTTAGGCAAATGATTATACAATATAAATCTACAGTAAACAATTTTTAACACAGCCTATTGTGAGTAAGCCTTGTTATTTTGTCATCATTATCATTATTATAGACCTCTATCAAAATTGGAGTTTAGTAAGTCAAAGATCATAGTTAAGAAAATAAATGCCCCAAACTAGACTTGTGCCCATAATAATGGGAGAAAAGAGGGAGAGAGAAAGAGGAAAACCACCCAGATACAAGACTCTTAAAAGGCATGATACTTGTTCTTATAAGCAAAAATACATGAATCAACTTCTCCCACAGAATGAAAACCAGAATTCTCTGAAAAAAATTTAGTATCCTGCTCACATTTGTCTTTTTGGCTTGTGTTTTCTACTTTGCAAAGCTTTTATCACCACCTGGGGGCATGCCAGAAGGAAGGGGCTCCCGTCTCACTACTAAGTCATTCCTAAATTATGCGTTTTCTGAGTCAAAAAAGACGTTTATGATTTCAAATGATTGTTTGGCTTTTTCCCCCTAATAAAAGTCAATCTTTTATTATGTATTTCTTCTTCATCTCAAATATTATTTTAAAATATAAACTGATTTTCATATTACATCTTTTAGTTTTATCTTTCTGTCTCTTCTTATATGTCACCTTGTCAAAAACTTTTTCATTTACTTTAAGCAAATTTCTATTTAAAAGAATAAGCCAGTTTTATAAATGTTCAGTACTTAATCCTTTAAATTAATTACTGCATGAGATATTTACAAAGTTTGCAATACAGTAACCTTGAAGAGCACTGATCTAGCACACTATCAAATTATACTAAAGAAAGTGGGGTTTTTTTGCTGAGATTATTTTTTGTTTTTAAAATATATATTTTTAATTTTAAGTTCAGGAGGTACATGTGCAGGTTTGTTACATAGGCTAAAATTATTTTAAAATATCCTAACTTCAAAGGTACCAAAAACAAAATTATTGTTTTTACACACATACAAAATGCTTTTCAGCTTAAAGTATTTTTACTTGAATAATGGTTTTACTTCATGGTACTTATGATAAACAAGCTCATAATCACAAATCAATATAAACTGAAAATAGAAATGGAAAAGATGTGTGATTCCTGACAGTGTTAATGCAATTTCAAATCATTTGTCAACTAAACTACTATAAAATACAAATAATATCTGGAAAACAGACCTGTAACTTTCTATAATTTAGGGAATGTATAGTTCTATCTAACCAGTATCTTTGGTAACTAATTAGAAAAGTCCATTCAGCAGTGTGCTAAGGCAGTTTTACAATGCACGCAAGTAAAGTCTATTCTTCAAAGGTAAATTTTCAAATAAACACAGTTTCAAAAACCCAAACTAAGCACCCCTTCATCTAGATCTTTTATTGGCTAAAGTGTGAATAGCTTTTCACATAGTGAATCACATTTTAAAGATTTTTTGTGCTATTGTGCACAATATTTATTAATATTTTATCCACTGATCACCAAATCTCTGTTTCTATGAGTTTGTGTCAGATTCTCCATGTAACTAAGACAATGTGGTGTTTGCCTTTCTGTACCTGACTTATTTCACTTAGTATAATATTAGGTAGATCCTTTAGTTATATTCTTGTCTTTTCCTGGTATCCTCTAAAAAAACAATGCAATACAGGACTTCCTCTTTGAGTATCTGCTTGTTTCCTAGCAAGCCTCTTGTCTTTAGTTGCTGACATCTCTTTCTCAAGGAGCAAGTCTCACTTTTGGAGGTCAACTCTGAGGGCAGTAGTCTGACTTTTTCAGTGGATACATAGGGGCTTAAGAAATTTCTATTCAAAAATAACCTTTTTAAAACTTTTTAGCAATATTTATGCTATAAATGTATCTATCACATTTGTTTCTATACAAGTGCACATAGTAATCGCTGATATTCTTTTGCTGAAGTTAGGGTTTTGGTGGTCCTGCATTTCCAGCTTCCTTAGGTAATTTTTTAGGCTATTATCTTGTGGTCTTTTCACTTTCTTCATGAATGTTTGTATAGATACGAATTCCCCACTTAATACTGTTTTCATGGCATCCCAGAGATTTTGGTAAGATGTTTCTTCATTTTCATTTGCTTCCAGGAATTCTTTAACTTCTGTTTTGATTTCCTTGTTGACCCAGGAGTTGTTCAGCATCACTCTGTTTCGTGTTCATGTCTTTGTGGGTTTGGAGGGAACTTTGTTGGTGTTAATATTTATTTTTATTCCACTGTGGTCTGAGAAAGTGCATGGCAGTATTTCAATCTTATGGAATTTGTTTATGCTTGATTTATGGCCGAGGCTGTGGTCAATCTTAGAGTATGTTCCATGTAGTGATGAGTAGAATGCATAATCCGTGGTTGTTGGGAAGAGTGTTCTATATATCAATTAATTCCATTTGGTCAAGTGTCATGATGAGGTTCCAGATCTCCCTGTTGATTTTTTGTCTTGATGATCTGTCTAGGGTTGCTAGTGGGTATTTAAGTCCCCAGCTATGATAATGTTAAAGTCAATATCTTTTTTTAGTTTACTTAGGAGCTGCTTTATGAAAGTTTGTGCTCCTATGTTGGGTGCATATATGTTTAGGATGAATATTTCTTGTTGATGGATTGAACTTTTTATCATTATGTAGTGATCTTCTGTATCTTTTTTAAATTTTTGATAGCTTTAAGGGTACTTTGTCTGATATTAAGATCACAACTTCTGCTTTGTGTTGTGTTCTGTTTGACTGAAATTTTGTTTTCCTTTCTCTTATTTTGAGTCTATAAGTGTCCTTTCTGGTAAGATGAGTCTCCTGGAAACAACATGTTGTTGCATCATGAGATTTATCCAATTTGCCATTATATCTTTTCAGTGGTGCATTTAGTCCATTCACATTCAGTCTAATTACAGAGATGTGAGAGTTTATCCCTGTCATGAGGTTCTTATAGTTCGTTGTTGTTGCTACTGTTTATTTTTTTCTTGTCTTTCTTTTTATTTGGGGGTTGATTTATGTGTGTTTGCAAACTTTTTCCTACATTCTTGGGAAGAGTGTGGTTTTCCTTTTTTCTTTCTTCTGTGTTTAATACTTAAGTGTTTCTTGTAGAGCTTGTCTGAAGATGGTGTAAACTCTTAGGGATTGAATGTCTTGGGAAGGATTTGGACTCTCCATCACTGATAAAACTTAACTTAGCTGGGTAGGTAATTCTTGGTTGAAATTGTTTATCTTTGGTAACTTTGAAGATTGGACTCCAATCTCTCTTAGCCTGAAATGTTTCTGTAGTCTGCTGCTATTCTAATTGGTCTTCCCTGGTAGGTAGTCTGACCTTTCTCTCTTATTGTCTTTAGGATTTTTTCTTTTAAACCTACTTTGTGTAAGTGAATTTCAATATGTCTAGGAGTTGGTCTTATCATTTGTTGTTTTACAGGGGTTCTCTGAATTTGTTGTGTATGAATGGTCATGTCTCTGATGAAATGAAGGAAGTTTTTTGGATAGTTTCATGGATTGTTTGTTCCAGGGTAGTCTCTGTCTCTCTGCCTCAGGAATTCCAATTAATCTTAGGTTTGGCCTTTCGAAATAATCACTTATCTCTTAGAGGCTTTGTTCTATCTTTTTATACTTCTTTTCTATGTTTTTAACAGTTTGGATTAGTTCCATATTTTGGTCCTCAAACTCAGATTCTTTCTTCTGCTTGGTTAATTCTGCTTTCCATGTTTGTCAGTTTGTTATTTATTTCATTCACTGTATTCCTTATTGCTCCTCATTTCTATTTATTCTCTCATTAATATCTTGATATCTGGGCTTGTGGTTTGTGACCAGACACTCTAGGGGCTCTTCATTGTTTGAGTTCCAAAGTCTGTATTCTCAGTGGTTGTTCTCGCAGGGGTCTATATGAGATCCATATTCTTCCTTTGGTTTTGCTTCATTTGTATAGGTTTTCCTCCCTCTTTTTTTTTAACCCCTTCTTTAATTCTACAGAATTAAATCAGTGATAGGGAAAATAGCTTTTACTTCTGTTTGCTCAATCTCCTGTTCCTCCTTATATAGATCCTCTGGCTTTGTTCTATGTTGAAGCTAGACTGGGGATGCAGGGTTGTGCTTTTTGCATTTTTGAGATTTTTTTTTTTTTTTGAGTTGGTGTCTCACTCCGTCACCCAGACTGGAGTGCAGTGGCCACTTCCGGCCACCGCAACCTCGACCTGCTGGTCTCCGGCGATTCTTCCACCTCAGCCTTCCGAGTAGCTGGAACTACAGGTGTGCGCTACCATGCCCGGCTAATTTTTTTGATTTATTGTAGAGATGAGGTTTCGCCTGCCCAGGCGGGTCTCGAACCCGCGGGCTCAGGCAATCCACTCACCTCAGCCTCCCAAGGCGCAAGATTACAGGCTGAGCCACCGAGCCCGGCCATTTTTGAGATTTAATTAAGGGGGGAACTGTGATTCAGTAGGCAGTAGGGTTTCATTCTAGATTTCCATGCCCTGCCTTCTCCATGGTTCCTGCTGCTCATGGCCAGTCTGCTGCTACAGGTGATGATGTGGGCCAAGTGTCAGGTGGTGAAGGGCAACTGTTTTCTGCTACCTCCTCTCAAGAGAGACCCAAGAACAGC
>CAUYQG010006286.1:0-45628 GCA_963574415.1 Tarsius wallacei
CGGCTACTCGGAAGGCTGAGGCGGAAGGATCGCCGGAGCCCAGCGGGTCGAGGCTGCGGTGGCCGGAAGCGGCCACTGCACTCCAGTCTGGGCGACGGAGTGAGACGCCAACTCAAAAAAAAAAAAAAAAAAAAAAAAAAAAAGCCTGAGCCTAAGTGGGGAGAACAGTGTAGCTAGCCATTCCAGAAGTCACCAGCAGGTAAAGAGAGGAACCTCTAGACCACTGGGTCTCAGACTCTGCATGCATCAGAATCATAAGGAAGATTTGTTAAAACACCAACTGCTAGGCTCCATTCTAGTTTCTGAAGCAGTAGGTCTGGAGTGAGGCTGGAGGATCTGGGTTTCTAGCAAGTTCCCAGGTGATGCTAATCTGCTGGTCCATAAATAGCCCAACACAGTGACCCGCTTTGTCCTCTCTGTCCTCAGGGGCTGCTGAAGGGATGGAGGTGGGAGAATGATGGATGAGTGTGCTGATGCAAATTACTGTTCACTACTCATGCAATCCTTCCAGCAGTCCTGTGCGATTTTCCTGTCTTTCTCATGAGCAAAATGGCTTAGAGAGGTTATTTCCAAGTTCACACAGTTAGGGTCTATCAGAATCTGATTTACTTGACTTGGGAAGCCCAAGTATTCAATTTTCTGTAGTTTCCAGGTGACCATAATAGGCAATATGAGTTGACAGCCCCTGGTTTGAGACTTTCACACCCTGAACCAGCTGACAAAACAAGAGACTCTTGATTCCATATTGTGGGGACTCTTCCCCAGAATCTGCAGTGGAATGTGAGGGTCTCCAAAGTCATCTTTTTTGGAAAGGGATTTTTTAAAATATGTTCTAGGATTAGAGGAGTTATAGGAATAAGCAGACATTAGTAAGAAAAGACATTGAGGAAAAGCTGTTTTTAAAACACAGCATTTGGACATCATTCCAGGCTACTGATTTTTTTTCTGGCTCTCTTGATGCAGTAGACTCAAGTTCTGGAACCATCATACTTAGAGGCATGAGTGGCCATGTCATCCTACACCCAGGTATGAACTGGACAGTGACCACGACTCATTTGTTCTCCACTATATCAGCCATGGTCTCTGCAGGCAACAAATGGCCCTTTCAAAGTAAGCTAATCTGAGCATTGTTTCATAAGAGGGCTGCCTTCAGAGCTGGAGGTAAGATATGGTACAGTGCTCTGAAGGAGAGAAGCATGTAGAGATGCCTACTTTAAGAAGAACAGTGAAGGTCAAGGGTGGCCCGAAGCAACTCCACAAGGAGGGAGCCAGCAAAATAAATACCCTAACACAGTGATCTACTGGTCAATATTGAATAGTTGGGTCTCTGGGGAAACAAAGCAAAACAAAACAAAAACTATTTGTAGCATTTGTCCATTTCTTCATGTACATACTTTCCCCATGGCTTATTTCAAGCTACCAACATGAGGTCTCTAGATACAGAATTGGAAATAAATGTGTACAATTAATTCTCATGATCCAACCACTCGTGTCCCCTCATACCCCAATCTCCTGCCACACTCAGCTGAGGCCAGAAGGGCAGGAAGCCCAGTGAAGTTGTCCTTGTGGACAGCTATCCAGTCTGCCAGGATGGTAGAGCATCAACAAAGAGAGGAGGAGAAAAGCTTTGCAAAGTGCCCCAGGGTAGTGGTTCTGTCTTTTCCCCCAAGCTCCTTAGGCTCTGATGACCCCCGCTTGCCCACTTCAGATGCCCTGGATTGCCCCCTGGATTGCCTGTGTGCCGGTGACATGACTCAAGTCATACCACCGAAATAGATCTGTCATGAGCTGAAACTTGAAAACTAAGAGAACATCCCACTTGATGACTTGAATCTTCTGGGGTTTTTTTCTTTATCTCATCATATGAAGAAGAAGATAAACAGAGACAGTCTGGTTGTGGAAAGCCCAGATCCAGGAAACCCAGGTACTGAGCTGCCTGTGAGTTAGAAATGTTAGCATAGGCCCGGCTCACTGCATAAAGCATTCACTGGGTTCCTAGCATGTGCAGAGTTACAATCAGTTATTCTTCATAGTAGCAATGAGTTTTCAGGAACTCCTCTGCCACATTTCCTTTCCCACCTTGTCCTTTGTTGGTGAGGTCTGTCAGGAAATAAGAACCGCTTTAGGTCTTTCAAACTGAGGAGAGTTAATTTAGGGAACTGGTGGCATAGGGATGGAAGAGCTGGTAAGCAGATAAGGGGTAGTTTAGAAACAGAGGAAGCTGCTGTCACCCTTAGAGCTGTGGGAAGGAGGAGGAGTTACTAGAGTCTGGAAGTTTATTGGGGGCAGTCTCACAAAAAAGTTGTGGTTACTGACAAAATGCCATGGGAAGTAGAGAAAGTGGATGAATATAAGAACTGACAATTAAGTTCGCGAACTCACCCTAGACGTGCTATACACCTCATTTCTGACTACCACTACAGTCGCCTTCAAAGTACTCCCCTTGGGAAGCTATGCACCAATGCCAGCACCTAGTCCACCCATCAAAGCAATTTTGGAACTCTTTCTGGAATGGCCATCAGAGCTGTCACATGAGAACATTGGAATTTGAATTAGAGCAACAAACAAACATTAGATTTCTTGTTAAACTTGGCAAGAGTGGAAGTGAAATCAGAAACATGTTAGTCCAAGTTTATGGGGATAATGTCATGAAGAAAACAGCAGTGTACAAATGGATTAAACGTTTTTCTGAGGGGACAGAAAGCATCACTGACAAAGAGAGGTCAGGATAGCTAATAACGAGCAGAATTGACGAAAACATTTCAAAATTCATCAAATTGTGCATCAAAATCATCAACTGACTGTGAGAAGTATAGCAGACCAAATAAAAATTGATAGAAAACAGTTAGAAAAATCTTAGTTGAAAATCTTGGCATGAGCAAGATGTGTGCAAAAATGGTTCTGAAGGAGCGCTTGCATCATGACAATGCACCGGCTCACACATCACTGTCTGTGAGGGAGTTTTTAGCCAGTAGGCAAATAACTATATTGGAATAACCTCCCTACTCATCTGATCTGGCCTCCAATGACCTTTTTCTTTACCTGATAATAAAGGAAATATTGAAAGGAAGACATTTTGATGACATTCAAGATATCAAGGGTAATACAATGACAGCTCTGATGGCCATTCCAGAAAAAGAGTTCCAGAATTGCTTTGACACATGGACGAGGCACTGGTGTCGGTGCATAGCTTCCCAAGGGGAGTACTTCGAAGGTCACCATAGTGATATTCAGCAATGAGATATGTAGTAACTGTGTGTCAGGGTTCTCCCTGAAAAATGAAACCAATAAGAGAGATTTTAAAAGGGGACAGGGGAGGAGACAGACAGAGAGAGAGACAGAAAGAGGATTTTATTAAAGGAATTGCCTCACATGTATCTGGAGACCAAGAAGCCCCATCTCCCATCTCCAAGTTGGAGATCTAGGAAAGCTAATAGTGTTGTTCAGTCTGAGTCTGAGGTCCTGGGAACCAGGAGCACCAGTGTCTGAGGACAGGAGAAGATGGATGTCCTGGCTCAAGCAGAGAGAGTAAAAGCATACTTTCCCTGCCTTTTTGTTTAATCCCCGCCCTCAATGGATTGGATGATGCCTGTCCACCTTAGTGAGGACAAACTTCCATCCTCAGTTCATTGATTCAAATGTTAATCTCTTCCAAAAACCTCCTCTAGACACACCCAGAAATAATGCTTTACCAGCCATTTGAGTAGCCCTCAGCCCAGGCAAGTTGACACCTAAAATAAGCCATTACTCTGTGTCACCCTCTCTCTGCATTCCTTCCTCCTCACCCCCTTTCTTTGTTGCATGTGCCCTTCACCTCCTTTCCCCAGGCAAGAGATAGACCACCAAGCAACCTCCAGGTCCCCACCTGGTACACCCTCCCAGCTGGGCTCTGATAGTTGACTCTTGCCTAAGCAGATTGTTTGATGATGCTTATTCTCTAAGCTCTCTGGTATCTTTTGTGAGTGTTGGTGTCTGCTTTGCTGGAAAGGAAACTGATCCAGAGTGGATTGTTGACTTGCCCAAGGTCACCCAACACGTTAGCAGAAGTTCCCGAATTGGAATCGAAAGCTCCTGAGTCATGGCCCAGTGACAAGCACCATTGCACCATGTAGCTCTTTGTGGCTATAAAAATATCTATCTCTGGAGACAGCCTCCTCCAAAGTTTGCTGAGATAAGCTGGATGCTGGCACTGTGCGTGTGACTTAACTGGGCAGTGAGCCATCAGTCACCTGATAGGTGACTCTCTGGGGGAGAGGAAGGGAAAGAGTGCCTCAAGGAGTTGGAGGAGGCAGCCTCTTGCCTTGGACAGCCCAAGCTCAGTTCAAGACATGACAGTTATTGTGTCTATATTGTAACTTGATCTGCCACAAGTGGAGAGAGCTCTCCTTGTCAGTTGCATAACTGCTTGTAGCATTTGCCAATTTTCTTAGTGTAAACACTTTCTCCATGGCCTATTTTAATCTACCAATGGGAGTTCACTGAACACAGAACTGGGAAGAGATGTGCACAATTAATGCTAGTGAGCTAGTTTTAGTAGGCTCTAGCCCACCATGGCCCTAACCTCACTCCTCCCACCTCTGCCAATGCCCCAATTTCCAGGTAAAAATAATCAAATCTACTAATCAGTAATTTTTCATGCACATTTATCATGTGTGTTGTCAGTCACAATTAAGTAGAATTCTGATGCCATGTACATGAAGTGGGCTTGGATATTATTTTTATGTCATGTCATGCCCATGAAATAAACAGGCCCGTCCTGATAGGCACTAAGTGCACCATGACAACATCTGCTGTCCAGTTTCAAGGTTAAGGGCATGGTCCTGGCTGGGTTCAAATCCTCACTTTGATACTTACTAGCCTTATAACCTCAGGCAATTACCTACTCTCTCTGTGCCTTAGTTTCCCCATCTAACTAATGGAAATTCTAGTACTATGGATCTCACAGGTGGTTATGAAGATTAAATTATTTAGAAGATCTATAGCAGCCCAGAGCCCCGGAGTCAAAGCCGGTTCCTGGCCCAGTCCTGTCCCATAGTAGCCTGCCTCTTCTTTCCTTTCAACATGACAGATACCACTGTGTCCTTCGTCAAGGACTTTCTGGCAAGTGGAGTGGCCACGGCCATCTCCAAGACTGTGGTAGTGCCCATTGAGTGGGTCAAGCTACTGCTGCAGATGCAGCATGCCAGCAAGCAAATCATTGCAGATCAGCAATACAAGGGCATTATAGTCTGCATGGTCTGTATCCCCAAGGAGCAGGGAGTCCTGTTCTTCTGGCATGGTAACCTAGCCAATGTCATCAGATACTTCCCCACCCAGGCTCTCAACTTTGCCTTCAAAGATAAATACAAGTAGATCTTCCTGGGTAGTGTGAACAAGAGGACCCAGTTTTGGTGCTACTTTGAAGGGAATTTGGCATCAGGCGGTGCCACTGGGGCCACATCCTTGTGTTTTGTGTGCCCCCTCTTGACTTTGCCTGTACCCGTCTAGCAGCTGACGTGGGTATAGCCGGAGCTGAAAGGGAGTTCAGAGGCCTCGGTGACTGCCTGGCTAAGATCTACAAATCTGATGGGATTAAGGGCCTGTACCAAGGCTTTGACATGTCTGTGCAGGGTATTATCATCTACCGAGCTGCCTACTTTGGTATCTATGATACTGCAAAAGGAATGCTTCCAGATCCCAAGAATACTCACATCATCATCAGCTGGATAATCGCACAGTCTGTCACTGCCATTGCTGGGTTGACTTTTTATCCATTTGACACTGCCTGCCACTGCATGATGATGCAGTCAGGGTGCAAAGGAACTGATAACATGTACACAGGCACACTTGACTACTGGAGAAAGATTGCTCATGACAAAGGAGGCAAAGCTTTTTTCTTTTCTTTTCTTTTCTTTTTTTTTGAGTTGGAATCTTACTCTGTTGCCCAGACTGGAGTGCAGTGGCTGCTCCGGGCCATTGCAGCCTTGACCTGCTGGGCTCCAGCGATCCTTCCGCCTCAGCCTGGCAAAGCTTTTTTCAAGGGTGCATGGTCCAGAGTTCTCAGAGGCATGGGTGGTGCTTTTGTGCTTGTCTTGTATGATGAAATCAAGAAGTACACATAAGTTATTTCCCAGCTTTCCCCCCGTGAACAGGCATGTTGTATTATGTAACATAGCTTGAGCATTCTTGACAGATCCATGGCAGTCTATCAATGGCATCTATTTACTGGTTGAAAATGGAAAGCAATAATATTCATTTGACCAGTTTTCTCTTAAAGCCATTTCCATGATGATGATGATGATGGGACTCAAGTATATTTTTTATTTCAGTCACTCCTGATAAACAACAAATTTGAAGAAATAAAAAGATCAAAAATACAAAAAAAAAGAAGATCTATAGCAATTAAAATAGTGCTTGGTAAAAGTAGCCTCCGATAAATGATTTTGTTATTGCTACATACCAATAGGTCAAAGGTGCACTTGTTAATAGATGGTGAAGATATGAAACACTTAGGCTTGCACTTAGGCCACTCTCAAGTGTAGAGAGAATCAGTAAAGAACATGTAGAATGATAGGAAGTTGAGAGCACTTGGTTCAAGCTCTCACCCAAAGGACAAATCCCTTCTACTGCACCAGTTTCTGTTTGAACACCTCTAATAACAGGAATCTCATTACTTCTCATGGATGCTTTTTCCATTTTCAGCTCTAATTTCTAGACTGGTCTCCCCTGCCCCCCACTTTCTGAATCAGAACCAGCTTCCCAGCAATGCATAGCTCATGGGTCCCAGTTGTCCTGCTGCATCCACGCAGAAAAGTTTGATGCCTATTCTGCCAGAAGAAACATCTGCTGGCATTCTGAGCTTATCCGCAGCACCCACCAACTCTGAAAACCAACACGAACACAAGCTATGTTAGCTCACAGAATTGAATGGCTGAAAGCTGACCCTTCGGGAAGCCTGCTGTTCTGAGGACCTCAACACCCCAAGTCCCAGATGCCAGGTTCAACTAGGTTCTCTCTTGTGTCACTTGCCCCATTCACCGCTGGGAGCTGCACAGAGAAAGCCCAAGCAGGTAGCTCAGCTGGAGTACTGCCTCGTGGCTCAGGGAGGGGTTAGCACCATCATTATCAGTCCTACTGGGATTGCACAAAGTGAGAACAAAGTGGGTCCCCCAAAGATAAAAAAATGGGAAAAAAACCCCACAACTCAACTCTTACCCAAAAGTAAGGATAATGTCTTCAAATGTTTGGAGATACTACCCTGGCCCATGTAAAGTCTTTCTTCCACATGCTTAATATTACAAATGGCTCCTACAGAAAAAAGTACAGCACTTCAGTGACAGGTTTGGTTCAGGTATCAAACTGGGTTCAAATTCTTGGATCCCCCATTGACAGTCTATCATGTGGGCAAGTCACGTAGCTCCAGGGGGCCAGTTTCCTCAACTGTGAAGTGGAGACAACAATAGTACCACATAGGAGTTGTTGGGAAAATGAAAGGTATGCATCAGAACAGTGTTTGTGGACAGTAAGTTCTCAAAACAACCTGTCTCTACAGTGCTCACATTCTATCCTTAGATATACATTACCTCTGCCCTAACTTTATCACTAATACTACATGAATAGCTGCATATATGTTTTACCTGGCTGCTTCCAGTTCTTCTGGTCATTTTGTTCACTTCGATTCCTATTCAACACACATTTAATGGACTCATGGATAAATACATGGATGGTGGAATGAATAAACAAACCCATGTATTCACAACATTGCTTGCATCTAGCATGCAATGTTAGATTTACTAAAACAAAATCTTCCCCTATGGACGAATAGTAAATGGCTATGCTGAAGTATGGAGAAATCCACTTGCAGCTGTTTTTCCTTCTGAAAGATCAAATAAAAAGGAAATGATGTGGGGCTCTAGAGGGAGAGCCCACGTGGAAAGTAAACTACAAGCAGTTTCTCCAAAAAACCTGAGGGGGAGCCCAGGGATGCCACTGATGGAAATGTAACTCCTGCCTAGGGATGGGTCCCGCTAGTGATGCTGGGACCCAGGAGCCACCAGTTACTCCCAAGATGCCCCAGCAAGTGTGAGAAATATGGTTCCTGGCATTTCTTCCTCCCCTCAAAACAGACCTTCACAATGGCTTTGATGAACCCCATCACTGCACTTTTAGAGATTTTCCTACAGTGAACTCTTCTTTAAGTTGAAAAGCAAGGACAGAGTGTGGCACCAACTAAGGGAATAACTCAGAATCAAGGCAATGTTCACCCAAATACATCAGGAAAAAAAAATGCTTTCCACGTGACAGGTCTTGGGGAACTGAAGCAAGAGAAATTTTATTTTTGCCAACAGCATCCACTCAGTCCAATTCTGTGAATATTTGCTGTACACTTTGAGTCCCCAGCACAGGATTCAGTACCCTGAGGATCACAGAAGTGGGAGGCAGGTCCTCTCCATGCAGCTGGTAGTCCCAGGGTTGATTTGGGTGATTCCTCCATCCCAGCTAACTCTGAGATAGAAACCAGCTCCCCAGGCTCCCTGCACCACCAACTTTGAATTCTCCACTGGCCACCTGCTCACCCCACTTCAGCTGTATACTAACCTGTCTCTTAGATGGAGTGTCATCAAATAGTGTCTGACACCTACTTAATTTAGCATTCTCCCAACTTCCCTGCAGATTTTCTTTTGGTGGTGCTCAGGGAATACACTGCAGATGGCTCACCATGACTCTGTTTCTCACCAGCTGTTGTACTCTGGGAGCTGAACTGAATCCCATTCCAGGAATTCTGACCAGATTCCTGTGCTTGTGAGACCTCCTGAGGAACTTCCCCAGCAGAAGCCTGCCAGGATCACTGTGCATCTGTCCTCAGGCTGCCCAACTGCTGTGAGCATGCCCAGTCCCTGACCCACAGCCCCAGGTGCTCACATAATCATGCTCTGAAGCCTAACCCACCAGCTCATTCCCCACATTCTGTCCTGGCTCACCTCTCCTCGTATCCCTTGATGACTGCAGTCACTTCCCTATCTTCAATTTCTACAGCCTGATCATTCCTAACTCTATTTCTGTAGCCCCCTCTCCTGCTCCAGATGTGGGTATCCACTGCCCCTTGATGGCCAGCAGTGCCAAGGGATTGCAGACAGCTCACGGTCGTTATGCACCCCACAGCAGTGCAGATCATAATCCTGAAAGACACAATACTGACTGCCATAATCCTGAAGGTTGAAATCCCCAAAGATCAAAATTCCTAAAGTCTAAAATCCCCAAAATCACAATCCTGGGAGATTAAAATTCTGAACACTGAAATCCTGAAGGCTGAATTCTGAGAAGGGATGAGTGTGTTCTGGTAGTATTAATGTGTTTTTGGCAGTTGCACCATGTTAGTTCCATCATGTTAGGTGGAACTTTTACCTTGCTATTGTCTTTATTTGGAAATTAAGTAAGGTTTATGGAGATGTATATGGGTGTCAAGTTGACAAGGGGTAGACTTGTGGACTTCATTTTAGGTGCCCAGTTGACTGGTCTAAGAAATATCTAGAAATACTGGGAAGGCACTAAGTCTTTGGGAATTATGGCCCAACCTCCTTATAGACCCCCTTCTCTTCCCAAACATCCACAATTTGCTCACCAGAGACAGGTCACCAGTATCCCTCAACTCTTTCCCCTACTAGGGTCCCCCACAGCCACAGGTCCCCAAGCCCTGCTGAACAACCTTTATATTTCAGCTTTTTTTTTTATCCCATCCACTGCCATAGGGTCCTTTTCCCTTTTCATCAAGAAAAGGGAACTTTCTGTAAGAATCTCTCTGTGTTTAACCAGAGCACCCTTGCCCCAACCTATTCTCTAGTATAACCAGATAAAGATGTAGATTTAATCACAATATCCCCTGCTTTGAGCCCCATAATGCCCCATCATGTATAGCGGTGAAGACCATCATAATGAGCAATTAGTCTGGTTTTTCTGGGTGCCAGGTCCCCCAAGGTAGTCCACCATAGTAGCTCATTCAATCCTCATAATACCTGAAGAGGAAAGTACTGTTATTATCCTCATTTTAGAGATAAATAAACTGAGGCACAGAGAGTTCACTTGGCTATTAAGTGGTGAAGTCAGAATTCAAATACTTGTCCATCTCATCATCCCTGGGCCACACAGCCTCTCAAACAGTCATTATTTCTTTTAACAGAAGGGCCCTTTTGACTTTCAAACAAAACCTCACATGAAATCCTGAAACCATATACAAAACTGATGAAAGTGAAGGGGAGGGGAAGGAAGAGGAGAAACCAAAGGACCAAAGTCAGGGACTTAGTGTCTCCTTCTCTCTTGTGGGCCCTGAGGCCCCTTTTGGGGACCACACGGCTCTACAGGGCTGAAGTCTAGCTTCACTGACCTCACAGTTCAGAAGTCAATCCCAGACCTGAGTTCCTGGGGTTGGCAAAGGATCAAGGAGCTGTGGTGGGGGGCAAATGCGCTCAGAGATTGCGTGTAAGAGTGGGAAATGGTACCAGGGAGCCACTGGGGTCATGGGTGGGTGAGGGTGGTGGGATCCCAACAAGAAAGGGAGGCAGATAACTCAGGTACAAGAGAGATGGGCCCCAGGATGGGCCAGGGCTCACAATACCAGGTGAGTGTACTCACTACAGCAGCCCAGACGGCAAGGTCTTCAGCTGTCTCTTGCTTCCCAGAGCCTGTCCCTCCTGTCTGGGACCCCTTCCTTCCTGCTCCCCCTGGCCAAGGCTTCCCAACACCTCAAGACATCTCTTCTGTGCAGCTTCTGCAGACAGGCCTTTTCCTGATTGTGCAGGGCTGAGTTCATCTCACACTCCTCCGTGCTTCCCATAGTGCTGCAAACACAACCTTTGTGGTGTCTCCTGGCCACCATCTTTTGTTTACAAACTTAGCCAGACCCATCTCATCAGAATCACAGCAGGTGGGTACAGGCGGCCACACCTCTCAAAGCTCCCCAGGCAGAGAACCTCAAGCACAAATGCGAACACCTCCAAGGCCAGAATGCCTAGCCTCCAGCTCCACATGTTTGATGATGGCATGGGGGTACAAGAGAACCCTCCAAGGCTGCCACGGTGATGACCACACCATCCTCCACCTTCCTACTGAGGCTGCCCTTGGGTCATCCCAGTTTCCCTCTCTTCTCCTCCATCCAATCAAGCTAACTCCAGGTGTAGCTCCCTGAGATCCGCAGGACTCCCCAACTCTTTCAGAGTCCAGTCAGCCAGAGATGCAATCTCACTCACCTCCCACCTGACATGGGTGTGGGGTCTCCTCAGCATCTATCTGCTTGTGCACCACTCCTGATCACCACCTCTGTCCCCGCTGTGGTCTTTGCTGACTGCCTCAGCAAAGGGAGAAGCAGTATGGTGATGGGCAGAGAGCAGGTGTTTAGAGCAGCCCAGGTGTGAATCCTGTGGAGCTCTCTCTCTCTCTGTTCCCCAAATTCCTCACCTGTGAAAATGCAGTGCTAATGTCCACTCCCAGAATGAAGCGTTGGTGTTATCCCTGTGCACTTGGAACAGTGTCTGGCACACACTGGTAAGGGCATCTTAATAGATGAATGACTGAATGAGAGAGGCAGTGCATGTGGAGTGTCTGGCACCTCCACACCTCGGGATGTTTTTTTACTTTTAATTTTTTAAAAAATTTTCATTATAAAGATGCGGGGTACATTTCAGGATTAGTTATATAAACATTGATCATGCAGGTACCCTTGTTGATGAGGTATGCCCCTCCCTCCCCTAGCAGTTTCTCTCTTAAAGTGTAGAAATAACAAGCAGGGAGTGGTAACCAACATTCCTCCCCGGGATCTCTGCCCCTTTGTCCTTCCTGCATCCCATCAGCCACACTTCCTGGGCTCGTTGCCCCAGGGGAGGAGTGAGATGGAGCATAAAGCAAAAAATAGCATGTGAGTCTTTTCCTGGCTTTCACTTCCAAAAGCCCTGGTGGAAAATACCTTGCCATGAGCAAGGACAAAAAAGGTAAGAAGTGGGACTTGGTGGGGGAGTGGGGTTTCTCCCAGAACCAGGAGGGACAAAGGGGACAGGGATGAGCACAGAGGCAGGGAAGTCCACAGAGAGAGAACGACCGAAGCTCCCTGAGGGAGGAGGTGCTTCTGCAAAGCCACAGTCTAGAAGAGATGCGTTCAGTGCTCGCTGACAGCCCAGCGCTTCTGGGGTAAGTACCCACTCACCATCGTCTGCCGGGATCCCTATGGGGGATCCACAAAGGGCCAGGGGCCCCCTGGGTACTAACTCATTGCTTGACTTTCACCCAAGTACTGCATTCACTGCTTGCTACCCTGAGGGGTCAAACCAGCTGACTCACCTGTGAGGGTCCCTGAGGATGTCCTGTGAGGGCAGCAGACCTGCTGTCAAATGTCCAATGTGATGGGGCTTCTCATGCCTGAGATGAAACTTGTCCTCTTCCTGCTTACCCCATGGCGACAGCCCCTTCCCAAGTCTCAAGAACCCCACTAGCCCAGGAGAAAGAGGCATGGCAGTCCCACGATACAATGGTCCTGCCCCTATAAAAGGAGTGAAAAGTGCAATCAACCAATCCAGCAGAGATTCCCTCGAAGCAAGACCATCATGAAATGCGAGCCCACTACCAAATTTGATTTTTTCTTTGGGAGATTCTTTTTCACAAATTTGCTTTAATCTCAATGACCACCCACTGGTCACCATTCCAACTTAAAGGATAACCCCCTCCCCAAGAAACCCCTTTGTGTGTATGATTGCCATGAGCCCTGAGACTCCTTGCCTTTGTGTTGACAGCCCCATTTCCCACAGCTAAGTCAGGATCCAGAGCTTGTAGATCCTTTGTCCCCATCTTCAATGCATGATTCTGTTTGTGACTATCTCTTAGAACACAGTGTCAAACTGGTCATGAACCTTTGTCTTCCTTTGGACCAACTCTCCAAGGGAGAGGGGGATGCCTTTAGCCTTTTAAGAGGAACTGCTGCTGAGGCAGTTGTTTTGCCCTTATCCCTCCCCCAGGACCCAGCTTTCAGTGGAAGGGCATTACCGTGTCACAGTATAATTGCAACTGTACGTCAGACATTCTCTTTGATTGTCAGTAAAGCCAAAATAATGAGCTCCCTTAGCCGAGAGAGTGAGCAATTCTTTATTTGAGACAGGAGCCCATTTCCATGAAAACTAGATGGAATCATTAATACAGGCCTTCATAAACATCTAGAAAACATTTTCATTTTGTGCATCCCATTTTTGTTTGTTTTTTGGCCTCTAGGACACTTTCACCAAGGATTGTTACAACTGCAGAATGTACTGCTTTAGTGAACACCTAAGGCTAACTCCATATAGATCCCAACAGCAAAAAGTCATTTTTAGTCACATTTACTCAATCTAATGAAATTCCTTTCTGGTCATCTGTCTGGTGTGTCAGCAAGGGGATTCTTTCATTCCCAAATCAACCACTTATAAGAATATGTATCCAGATACCAAAAGCGTTAAGCTCCCAGCAGCTTAGCCAAACACTTAAAGGAGTTGTTGGATGCAGTAAGGAATGCCTGAGAAGAAAGAGGTAGAGAAGCATGAGGGTGAATACAAGGCATGCCGAGTCCCATTGTGGAGAAGGGCCACTGGATGGCCGGGAATGCCGGGCTCCAAGAAACAGGGGAGGAAAATTTGGGAAATGATGTCTTCCCTCTCCCAACTTCTCTCAAAGTCCGCGAACAGAGTACTCTGTTTTTATACCAAGTTATCCACTACACAGAAGCCTGAGTACCCAACTGGCTGGAATTCCAAGGAGGATCATCTGTTTATCATGGAGGCTTGCTGCTGGCTTCTGCTCCATCATCACTAAAGCACTTGAGGTAAGAGAACATGGGTAAAAACTCATTCATTGAATGACTGAGATAAGGGAACGTAGGTCAGAAACTAGTTCATTGGGTTCCTGAGGTAAGGGAACATAGGTAAAGACTCGTTTGTTGGACACCTGCTTCCTGGGAATCTCCTGGGGTGGTGGTGATTGTCCAAGCGTTTCCAGGATACCTAGTTGAGGGGTAGGCTGAGGAAGGGAAACAGAAATGTGAACTATCTGAGAAGGCATATTCCATTCATACTCACTGCTGGGGGTTTTAAATGTGTGCAACGGAGGGTTGAGTATGGCGGATGAAGTGGCAGAAGTTCATTACACCTAAGTGTAAACTAGAGAAGGTACCCCCACATTGATTGGTACAGTCTTATGTTTTCAAAAGCATATATTACCCCACTTGATCCTAACAGCAACGATGCCATTACACAGATGAGGAACCTGAGGCTTGCCCTTGCTGAGACCTTTGAAACCCAAATCCAAGTTTCCTAACTCCAAATCCAGAGTTTTTACCAAAACTGGACAGAAATCTTCAGAGAACAAGGAAATACTGGCATTTGGTTGAATACCTACTGGGTATTTGTTTTTGTTTTTGTTTTTTTGGTTTTTTTTCCTATTTAATCCTCTTACAGTCCTGCCCAGTAAGTATGAACTTGTCCATTTTGCTGAAGAGGAAGCAAGTAAAGTTCAGCATTAAACAATTTGACCGACTAGAAAGTGGTGGGGAGTTGGGGTTAAAACCCAGTTCTGCCAGCCTCCAGAGCCAATTTTCTCTCCTCTCTGCTGGTCTAGCCTTTTTATATTAGATATGACAAAACAAAGACCCAAGAGGTTAAGTGACTTTCGGGCTCATACAGCCAGTCCAACGCAGAGCTGAAACCAGAATCTGACCCAGTGCAGCATGAAGATCTGGGCCAGGTTATTGTCTAATCGTTGCTGCCCTGAAATCAAATAAGGCTGTAATGAGGTACCTGGTAGTGCTTTATAAGCAGCTCTAACATTTAGTTGAACAAAATGTTGAAGGAAACCTGGGACCTCAAAATGTCTAAAGGAATAGTATCAAAGCCGGCAGCCGGGGGTACAGCCAGGTCAGTCCTATATATAGACATAATTGTTCACCAGCGTTTTCAACCAGCTTGTCTGAGCAGCCTCGACCCTCCACGGGCCTGCTGTCTCCATGGGTGCCAGGAACTGTGTGGTGAATATCTGTGCATGCTGCATCATTAGGCCAATTGAGTACCTCACAGACAGCAGATAGCCCAACTGTGACTCTGTTCAAACAAAGAAAGGTACCGAATGGCAGGAACCTGAATTGTGGGCATGTAGTCCAAATGGTAAGCAGAAATGGCCTCTGTCGCTGAGGCACGAAACCACAAGAGGCACAGAAAATAATAGAGATGTGGAGGCTATTCCTAGATCTCCACTGGAAGTCCTTTTAGCAGTGACAAAAGGAGGCACAGACGGAGAGAGTTGTGGCAGATGGTCTCCATCCAGGGAGGAGCAGAAGAGATGCTGACGTCAAGAAAAAATGGGGGCTGTGACTCTAGTGATAACTCTATTTCCTATTCCAGGCTACTTGGCAGGGACTCAAGTAGGAGGAACGCTTATTTATCTTCAAACCTTACTAGTCTCTACACTTCACAATTATTTGAGCATCTGAAGAGATAAGAGCTTCTTATAACTGGAGGAGGATATTTCGCCAGACCACTGATTGGGGCTCAGTTGCCGCTGTGAGTAGAATTCTGACAGCATCTCTCTGCCCTTGCAAATCTCTATCGCAGTTAATTAGTACTGTGGGTAGGGGCGGAGAAAGAGAATAGATCTCTGAGCCTCTTGAGGGTCAAGAATTGGAAAGCAGTTCCGTTGCACTGGGCCATATTGCAATGAAGACAGCAGAGCCCAAGAGAAGAAGCTCCTCATTAGGAAGGCACTCGGAACCACTATGAACCATTGTGCAGGTTATGCACTGAACAACATTGGTGCACCATTTATTTCTTAACCTCTTTTAAAATATGTGCAGTACACAACATGCAAATTATATGTAACAGCCCTGGAAATCTAGCCCTGGATGAACGTTATGTCCCAGAGTGTAAAGGTCAGAGAAGACAACTGATTCTAAGTATAGCACGTTGTTAATATGGAATCTACCCTGACCTGGCCACCTGGGTGCTCTGGAGGTGCTCTGGAGGTGACTTCAGATTTGTTTGAACTTACAGAACTGTAGCACCTAGTGCTATTACAATTTAGAACACAGGCAGTTTTTGTGTGGAGCACACCACTCTTACCTTCAGTTCTCCAGAGTGAACTAGAAAGGTTTACCCAGAAGACAGCAGGAACAGATCGGCTAAGCCACCAACCTGTGGGACAGTGGGAGGTTGGACATCAAGCCTTGGTCAGCAGGTTTCCCTGGTGGAGCTTGTGGTGGCCATAGCCTCCAATTCTGTTAGCACCATTGGTGATGAGGTGGGGGCACAGTGGCAGCACCCAGCTGGCTCAAGTGATGCCATGGGAGTGACATCTCCATGGATGTCAGGGAGCCAGGGCTATTCAAGTGACAGAGGTCCAATAAAGTTCCACTTGGCTGTCTGTGAGTACAGATTAGAACTATTTCAAGAATCTATGGAAGCAGCTTGGAAGCCACACACACTATTGGGAAGGAGAGGATCCACTTCCCAATGAGAAGACAGATAGGGCCTCTGCAGTGATGATTTCTAGAGATCAGTAGGACATGGCCTCATTTATACCAAAGGCTGCCCAAGCCTAAGGCATGCTCATGTCACTGCAGCAACAGGCAGGGTTGTAATGAAATGCTTCCTCCTGTATCCATAGCATCTGCAGGCCACAGAGAAAAGGCTCTACACCTGGACATACAAAGAATAAAGCAGTGGGTGCTCCCCAGTGGTCAAAGTGAGGCCAATGATAGGCAATCAAATGGGGTCATGGAGCCAGCAAGAATCAAGCAACTGGGTGTCCAGTAGGGAAGTAGGAGGGAACCCTTGAGGTCTTAATTATCCATAGAGTCTTGACACAGGATTAGGTTGACTACTGTCTAAGAAGAGGACCTAGGGTTTTGTAGAGATTTTGTCTCATCAATAGGTGGAGTCCATTATTCCACTCCTCAAGACTGCATTGACCACATGACTTGCATTGGCCAATGGGATGTTAGCAAGCGTGCATAAGCAGAGACTTAGCATGAACTCACACACTGGAGCTAGCTCTCTTGCTGTTTTTGGGAACCTGCAATTGCCAACATGTGAAGAAGTGTGGGCCAGCCGCTGGATGATGGGAGCTAGGGGTCCCTGTTACCCCTGCCAGCCCTGCCTACAGCTTGCTGACCACCAGGCCTGTGAGGAGGTTATCCTCTGTTACCCAGTGGGCAGCCAATTATCCAGCTTCTCCCAGACAAATGACAAGGCCCAACAAGAATTGGCCAGGCTAGCTCAAGTGAGGAGAAACACTGAGCTGACCTGCAGAATTGTGAACTAATTTAATGACTACTATAAGATTTGGGGTGGTTTGTTACACAACAAAAGCTAATACACGCTGCAATGAATAATTGTGGATATACAAGTTGAAAAGTAGAAATTACAATAAAGAGTGAGAGACAGAGTGAGGTTTAAGAATGGAATGAGGTTCAGTGATAAAGGGAGGAGGGGCAGGCTCAAGGAGCAAGAGGTTGCTAAGGAATGGGACAGACTCATAGCAGAGATAAAAGTTTAGGATGGAGATGGTGGCTCCAAAATCAGTAAGTATACCTATGTGCATTTACTTGGCAATTTTCAAAATCTGAACATTTATGGATTTTTTTCATTATGTCTCACTGAAATGTCATTTACAGAGAGAGTCTATATGCCCTGAATACTCTCAAACACCTTGGATTATTCCTTTTCCTCCTTGCCTCTGTGGTTCGTGAGAATGACATCCTCAGTTTTGCACACTGCAGTTACTAGTGGAATTCAATCTGTTTTCACATAGTTCATCTCTTTGTTGTTCCTGCTTATGTCTTTGGCCCATTTTGTCACTGAACGTTTCTACAAAATTTTTGTCTAAATGTTGCAACTATTTTCCTAGTTAATAGTTTACCTTTTAATTGTTTTTAGAAAGCTTTTAAAAACCAAAAAAGTTGCAATACAACTTGCATGTAAAAAAATACAGTCGTTCAAAGGGTCAAGTTTGGTGACTTTGATGATGTATTTATCTATGTCATCACAATCAAGATTTAGAATATCCTTAGAAAATGTATTTATTTGTTTATGTTTATGGTTAGTGTATTTTGTATCTTTAAAAAAAATTTTTTTTTTAGCTGACAAATAATTGCTTGTATTCATGGGGTAGATAGTGAAGTTTCAATACATACAATGCATAGTGATCAGATTGGGGTAATTAGACATCCCTCATCTCAAGCATGTATCACTTCTTCGTGTTGGAAACATTCAAAATCCTTCTTCTAGCTATCTGAAACTATATGATACATTATTATTAACTATAGTCATCCTGCTGGGGTATAGAACACTAGAACTGATTTCTCTATCTAGCTGTATGTCTAAACTTTTTGATGTATAAAATATATCTTAAATTTGTTATTGATCAAATCTAACAATCTTTTCCCTTAGCTGTGTTGGCTTAAAAGGCCTTTCTCACACCAAACTTACATAAAGATTCACCTATATTTTCTTCTATTCATTTTTATATTTAACTTTTAGTTCACCTGAAATTTATTTTAATGTATATAGGAAGCACTGGTTCTTATTACTTCCTAAGAGTTTATCAATTATTCCATATTACCTTATCTCACTGATACACACACACACACACACACACTTGGATCTGTTTCTTTTTTTTTTTTTTTTTGATCCCAGAGTGTTGCAGACTTTTTAAAAAATGCAATGGTTCTATAGTGCTTTTGAATAATGGCAGTAGTGTAAGCATCCCCTTCCCCCAACCAATGCTTATTCTTTTTTTCAATATTGTCTTGGCAGTTCTTGCCTATTTATTCTTCCCAGTGAACTTTAGAATAACTTTATTGGATTCTAAAAAAAAAATACCTGGGAACTATGGTTTTTAATTATTATTTACATTTTTATTTCTTTAAGTCTGATTTGTCCAAGTAGGCTGTAGACTTCCTAAGGACAATAGTCATGTCTTATAATATGTCTTTGTCATCTCCACAATGTCTGGCACATAGAAGAAGCCTAGTAAATGTGCGTTGACATAGCAACCACTCCTCAGAAATCTATGTCACAAGAAGCTCTTAAAAATAAATATTTTAAAACTGCCTATCAAAAGAAGAAAATAGCAATGTATAGTATACATTTAATTTCAACAAACCTAGTGAAATATTTTTAAAAATTGAAATGTTCATTAACATCAGAATGATTCTACACAAAATAAATTAATAGGTTAAATCTGAAGTTAATGCCAAAAAACTGCCCAAAGTCATTTTTTTGGTACTTGGCTTTTATTGTTATATTGAACATTACTAAGTCTACGTAAGCCACTGCTCTTTTAAAATGTGTGTGTGTGTGTGTTTGTGATGAAACTTAGTAAAATTGACTTCTGTTATAAGACTATCTTCATATACAAATTTTTTCAACAAAGTCTTAAAAAAAGTGAACTAGAACTAAATCTGACTTTTTACCCTTGACTATGTCCATTTGTTAGAAAATTCAATAAGGGTAGTGCTGGATGTGCCCTCAGAGAGCCAGTTCCTTTATTTAACTGGTCAGGAATCTGAGACCTAGAAAAGTCAGGTCAAGGTCATATAGTTAGTTCATGGCAGAGATGGGACTAGAAACAACTCTACTCATTCTCACGCTAGTGATGAGATTACAAACTTCTTGCCCTTTTCTCAAGACCAAATTAATTTAAAGTTACTTTTTTAGAAGCAGGCTTTGTAAATATTTGCCATTGTTTTTTGGGAGAAGAGTGTCACAAAATTAAACTAACAACAAGGGCCCTGGACTCTAAAAAGATAAATTTTTGCAAAAAGATAAGCCTATTTGTTTTAAAAGAGCAAGATCACTTTCAGAACCAAATGACAGCCCAATAAAGCTACTGATGATTATATACAATGGGCCTAAAAAGTCAAAAGAGGCAGACAGATAAAAAATGTGGCAGTACATGCCAAAGGAAAAGTGACTTTCAACAGACACTGTAAATGGAAAAAATCCATCAAGCTGACAAAGGAGATGGAGCTGGGAGGCAGCTGGAGGCACGTGGGGTGGTAGTGAAGGAGAAAGCATGAAAAACATTTAGAACAGCTCTCTATTTTACAGGATCTCACAGATGACTTCAACTACTGAGATATATGGAGGAGGTTCCCATCTTATGGAAAAGGAAACTTCATGACCTAAAGTGAAAATAATCTAATCAGAGGAGAAATGCCCCCATCAAAGGCAATGCAGCCAGAAAGCTGTCTGACCAGAGACCACCCATTGTCTTCAGCCAGGGAAAGATGAGTTACAAGTCATAAATGACAGGTAAGCAACCCATAGCTCTTTAAATTAGTACAAGAAGGGAGTTAATAGATCCAGACATTACCCCTCAAGCAAAAGGGAAATGCTTATGTTCAGTCTCACCTTTAGAAAAACAGGCCAGGCTTGTTGGTTCAGCCTGTAATCCCAGCACTTTGGGAGACCGAGGCAAGTGGATTGCCTGAGCCCGCAGGTTCGAGACCAGTTCGGGCAACTTGGTGAGACCGTGTCTCTACAATTAGAAAAAAAAAAAAGCCAGGTGCGGTAGTGCACCCCTGTAGTTCCGGCTACATGGAAGGCTGACTCGGAAGGATCGGGGAAGCCCAGTGGGTAGACGCTGGATTGGCTGTGAGTGTGCCGCTGCATTCCAGCCTGGGTGACAGAATGAGACACCAACAAAAAAAAGAAAGAAAGAAAAAGGAAGGAAGGGAGGGAGGGAGGAAGGGAGGGAGGAAGGAAGGAAAATACCAAGAGAAGTGCAAAATCAAGTCACATCCCATCCTAAGGATAAAGTTCTAAGAAGCTCCAGAAACCATAGGTACACTAACAGTTTTCTAACACTTGCGTAGTTGTCAATAAAACGAGGCTGAGCTTATCTTTCTTTGATCTCTTTACATATTGGGGCAAAAAGAGTATTTTCTCAGAAAGACAAAAATAAACATGGAAGTTGTTCCCTGGAAGCCAGGTTTCTCTGGCACACCTGAATGATTTAGTATTGAAACATTACAATAAATGTATTTGTAAAAAGCAAGACAAAATTTCAGGTGGATTGTAGATTCGTATGTAAAAGGTAAAATAATAAAGCTTCTAGAAAATGACAGGGAAATAGCTTCATGGCTTTTGGGGTAGGTAAATATTTCTTAAGCAGGACACACAAAAAGCACTGACTACAAAGGAAAATGATAATTTGGACTATATAAAAATCAAAAACTTCCGATGAACAAAAGGTACTATTAGGGGAAAGATTGAAAAAGTAAGCCACAGAGTGAGAGAAGATATTTGTGACACATATATGTAGTAACTGACTTGTGCCTGGAGTATATAAAGAACTCCTACAAATCAGTAAGAATAAGACAGATAAACCAACCTTTTTAAAAAAAGAGTTAAACAGATGCTTCATCAGAGAGGCTATCCCAATGACCAATAAACATATGAAAAGGTGTTCAACTTTATTGTTTGGCAGGGAAATGCAAATTAAAACTCCAATAAGATTCCACCGTATACCTACTACAATTGCTAACATGAAAAAGACAAACTAAACCCAGTAAAGATGTAAAGTCATTGGAATTCTAATATAAAGCTGGTGAAAATGGAAACCGGTGCAACTCCTTTTTAAACTCTTCTAACAATATCTACTAAATTAGAATACAAGAATACTCTATGATTTAGCAATTTGACTCCTGGGTTTGTATTACAAATGTGCAGCAAAAGACATCTCCAAGAATGCTCAGAAAAGCATTCATTGAGCTAATAATAAATAATACTCATTATAGTCCCAAAGTACAAACAAATCCAAGTATCCATCAACAAGAGAATGGATAAATAAATTGTAGAATGGAATAAATCTTGTAATGGTATACTACACAGCAATAAAAAGAAACAAACCACTATTACTATGACATGAAGAAATCTCTCAAACATGTCATTAAACAAAAGAAACCAGACACAAAGGAATACATACTATATAATTTCATTTATTTAAAGTTCAAAAACAGGTACACCTTTTTTCTATAGTGATAGAAGTGAGGTTCAAAGCAACCTTCTGGGAGGCAGGTGGGTGTTAACTAGGAGGGACTCCTGGGATACTAATAATATTCTGTTCTTTGATCCAGGTTGGATTATACAGAAATGCTCACTTTGTGAAAATTCATTGAGTTGTGTTTTTAGGATTTGTGTACTTTTCTGTAGTAGATTACCTCAATTAAAATTTTATCTAAAACTGGTTGCATAACAACGTGAATGTTCTCAACACTATTGAACTGTACACTTAAAAATGGTTAAAATGATCAATGTTATGCTATATATATCTTGCCACAATTTAAAAAAAAATTTTAAAGAAGTAATCAACCTTGCTGACACCTGATTTCAGACTTCTGGCTTCCCGAGCCATGAGATGAGGCCAAATCTCATTCCATCACACAATATCATCATATAAATGTGAACATGATGTGCCACATTTAGTTCCATTGAGTTCCCATGCCAGGATTTTTTTAAGCTCAACACCGTTTCTGATTTTTGTCACAAACGTCTGCCACCCCAAATAAATATTTTTCTAATAGAAACAATGATCTAAATTTAAATAAGAGAGTCTCATTTCATATACTAGAGCTAGTAGAATAAAACTCAGCACTTCATCAGAGCTCACCAAGCTCTGTTTTAGGTCAGCTTTGCAGAGTGAAATCAAACCAGTAGACTGAAAAACTCAAGGCAAGCTCCCTCCATCTACACTTACAGGCTCCTGGAGGGGAAGCCTGGACACAAGCACACAGGCCTGGGATGCCTACTGAAGCAGAGTACTGGCTGGCTGTTGCGGTCCTCGCAGCATCTCTCCCCATGAACCATGTCCAGAGCATACTAAGGGGTTGGGCCAAGTCACAGCTCCACAAAGCCACAGTCCCAGCCTTGACCTCCCCAGCAGCATTCTTTAGAGCACTCAGCATTGTTTGAACTATGTGTGTCAAGCACTCCATCCATCTGTCCAACCACATATTCATTTACCCAACAAATTTTGGTTGAGTGTATGTTTGAGGCCCTCTCCTTGGTTCTGCCAGAGAAAGAAGCTCTAGGCTCTGTGAAAATCATCTTATAATTTTAGAGGTGTCAAAGGTTTGCTTTGAAAAGACAATATAGGATAAGGGTATCCCCTGGACAGCACTGATGGGACATGTACACAAAGTAGACATCTGCACTTATCCCTCAGGTGTTCCAACACCCTCCCTAACCACTGTCTTGTATCTGCTTCCAGAACACTCATTCCAGAATGTAAAGTAGGCAGGAGGTGCAGAGAGCAGAGGAGGCTTAATTTCAGCCTTCACTTGGATCAGTGGGCACAGTAAATCTATCCTCATACTTGGGATAATAGACACCCTTGGGATTAGCCATGAGTAACCAGCTCTCTTCTGGGGGAAAAACAACAAAACAAAACTGTAGCTGACACTGCTCCCTCCTCCTTCTTCAGAGCAGAATCTTGGTTTTCTTAAAGCATATCTTCCTCTCTGTGTTTCATGGAAGGTCCCAGCCATACTTTGACCTTCAGCTCAGAGGGCAGATCCTGAGAGGTCTAAGCCAACAGTAACTTCTCCCTCTCCCTCTACCAGTGATGGGTCTAGGCACGAGCTTGCAAGGAGCAAACTTCAGCCTGATGCCTGAGAGAAGCATTTTGGGGGCTTCTGGGAAAGTTTTCTCTCTCAGACAGAGACTGTTTGTGGCTCTATGATGCTGGGGCTATTGCAGCCCAACTTATCACCAGCTTGGGATGAAGCCAACACACGGGTGGCCAGGCAGAAAGAACCTGGTCTGTTCCTGCATTGTAATGTCACTATAATTAACAAACTCTGGAGACCCACATGAGCCTCTCATGATGGGAGGGAATGTTTCCTTATTAGATAAGCCTATTTGAGGCAGGGTTTTCCCAAGGCATCCTGACTGATACAGAAACTCTACGAGCAAGGTTAGAAATCCCCTTGTAATTAACTGTTCAGTGGAATTAGACCAGGACAGAAGCAAGATTGAGATTCCACAAAAGCTGCTTGGGGCCACTGGTCCACTAGCTTTCCTGTTCTCATTAAGCATCAACAGGGCAATGGCAGAAATGTTGGGCTATAACACATCTGTTTAAAAAGGGGCCACAGAACACACACACACTAACAAACTTGGATTAGACTGGTCATTGTTTGAATGACTTCCTATTCCTGGATCTTTTTCTGCTCAAGAAACAAATTTCTCAACTTGCTACCCTTCCTTTAAAGCCCCTTTAAAGAAAATTGAAATGATTTTTAACAGCTGTCAGAGGTAGAACATGAGCCACAGGACATCCTGGGGAGGCATTTGGCTCTTATTCCAACTTCAGCCAGAGAAATGGCTATCAGGAGTCGTCCTCAGCCCTATCTTCTGACATTCTGACTCAGCAAGGCTGGGTTGGGGCCCTGGAATCTGCATTTTCACAAGTTCCTCAGGCAATTCTGATGTAGGTGATGCAGGGAACTTGCTTTAAGGAACATTGGTCCAACCACCCAAAATCAGTGCCTGTTATTTCTCTAGAGGAGCCTAAGGCAAAGGAAAGATGGAGCGCTGAAGTCATAGCTCTGCCAGAGCCTGTTTTTACCAAACCTCCGTTTCCTCAAATGTTAAATGGGACTACAATACTCAGTTCTCCCAACTGTTGTGAGGATGGAATACTAAATGGGAACGCCACAGTGTTGCTCAGTCTCACCTGTTTGTTGGCTTATCAGTGCTTTTACTCTGCAAGCCTCTTAGGACCGGAGCCCTCCCGCTCTCCCACCGTCTGTGCCAGTGTCTGGTCTCTCAGGGCGGGTCTAGGCCTCCTTTAATGAATTCACCCAGCTGACCTTTCCACCCACATACAAGAGGAGAAACACCCTTCTGCACACCTTGTTTGGTGCACACCTGCCCTGGTTTCTGAACACTGCTCCTCAGGTCAGAGGTTTAGGATGATTAAAGTGAGGAGACAGACCTCTCCTGTTTAAGAACTAGCATGCCAGCCTCTTTCTTCCTTTATAGGAAATAAGAAGGAGGGGAAGAGAATTGGTGAAACTCAGCCTCTAGCTGACTTCCAGGCAATTCAACATCCAATACAAATTTATCAAACACTTACTATGTGCCAGACCCTGGGCAATGACTGAGTTTGCCTCTGGCCCCTGCCTCTTCACCACCCTTTAGCTCATGGAAACACACTGAGAGTCAGAGTCTGGAAGGTGACAGTTGAGTTTTCTTTGGCCTGAATTCCCCCTTCTCACCTCACTTCCTGTAATCCTTCCTCCTCCAGCCTCCTAGCACCAGGGAAGGGCCTTTCTCTGTCTTGCCTTTCCTCGAGGGACCTGCATTGTGGGGGCACACTCAGGGTCAGTAATCTCATCGGAGCCGTCCTAGCCCTAGCACACTATGAGGCCATCCATGCTGAGATGGCCCAAGGGATGTGCTGCTGAAAGTTCAAGACAGAACTCATCTGAAGCTTGCAAATGCCTTAGTCTTTAAGGAATTCATTAGAGCCCCTTCAAAGTTGTCCTGTCTATCCTTTGTGCTCCATCCTGGCCTCATGAGTGGACTTGGGGTTAGCAGTGTGAGTTTGCATAAACCTCCTTCTCCTCATCATACCAGTCATGGTGCTCAGGGCAGACAGGAGAAGAGGACGCCACTGTAAGCAGCCTCAGTGGATAATGCTTGTCCTGTGTTTTTCTCTAGTCTTCAAGAGAAGGAGCAAAATCCTTTTAGTCCTTGTGAAAATTCTCCGTGTAGAAATGATCCTGACCTTGCTATCAGCTTCCCCCCTACCAGGGCAACGTAATTCTCAGCCTGTCTGGGCCAGGGTAATTCCCTATGCCTGTGATCTCCTTTGTGTCCTCCCTAACAGGCATCTTGCTTTAGGAAATATTGGTCCAACCACCCAGGACCAGTGGTTTGATATCTTTATAGTCTTTGGTCGTGTTCAAAACTGGACATCAAGAATTAATAAGGGTCTAATGAATGCCCAAAGGAACAGGATGATTTCCAAGCGATTAGGTGGCACAATATACTTCTTTTAATACTTGTTGGGGTTCAGCTGGTCTGTGGACACAGATCCCGATTAAAACTCCCAGTAGTTGCAACAAGCAAACCAGGAAAGGGGGTTAGTCACAGGCCCTGGGGCTCAGGAATTTCTCAATACAGAACTTTGGGGAACAGCCTAAAGGAAACCTCTGTTCCTGGGAGAGTCCTGAAGGGCCATGAGATGGACTCAAGGAGATGATACTGGGGTTACTCAAGACTCCACTCCCGAGAGCAGGCTGCACGACTTGGCGCTTCTGTGCCTGATTCTGGGCTATCCCATTAGCCTGGGGCACCACATCCTCATCCTTCAGTGAGCAAGCCCCTCTTTCCCTTCAATGTGCTGTTCCAATATCCCGTGTCTGATACTCTCGTGGCTCCTCCCGTTGCAGTCCTACAGCAGCTTACTTGTCTGTTGCTTAATGAATCCCAGTCCTGGTTTGTGATGTAGTAGTGTTCCTACAACCCTCTTTTCCACTGAATGACTTCGCCACTCTCTTGGTGGCATCCCAAGTAATTTAGACTTCAGCATAACTTTCTGGAGGGAGGCTTTACCCATTAAAGGGGGAAGATTAAAAGAGATAATACATTAATCTCAGGTTGGTAGAAGGCAGAGATGTTTCCCAGCATCCCTCCCTGACCTATCTCCTGCCACCTTTAATCTACATCAGAAGGACCAGGGTAGTTGGTCAGGAGCCAGATATTCTACCTTCATTTACCAATTGCCTGCCACATGTGAGAATTCCATTTCATCCTGACTGTTCACTTCATCAGTCAGACATTGATATACCCATTTGGCAGATGAAATTCGCCAAGTCAAGGCAGAGGGCTAGAATCAGGATTTAAACTCAAGTTTGACTCCAAAGCACATGCTCTTGCAATGATCACATTATGAATCTTTGTTTGGTCATATCACCCAGCACAGTGCCTTGTACACAAACAAATCCCAATAAATGCTTGCTAAGGTGAAGGTATCATCTCAGTGTGTTGAAGTAAAGCAAACTGGTATATCAAATAATTTAGAAGGGGGAATGTGCCCCTTAAAAAGGGAAGAGTAAAAAATTCCCAGCATGACTCAGAAATTCCAGCTATGATTCAGCAGAAAAGTCTGAAATGATAGAGACTGAACCAGATGCTGTGGCCTTACTCCTGCCACATTTAATCTACATCAGAAGGCCCAGGCTAACTGGTCAGGAGCCAAACATTTGCTTCACCAGTGCAGGATCCCCTTCTGGGGTTATGTCTGCTAACTTGCTTCTTCAATATTCTCAGCAGAGTATATTTGAGGCTCTCATTTTGGCAGCACAAGAGACCAGGATCTCCATCCCCGATGGAGACACATGGCCCTCCCTTCCTCTGCCACCCGGAAGAGCCCTGGGGCTGAGCTCCTGGCCATGGGAAGACTGTTCCTTCCCTGGGGGCCTCAGGGCCCACACGCCCAGCAGCCTCTTCCTGGAGCGCATCTTTTTCTGTGGGAGCAAGGAGGCTACAGAAGGTTACCGCCTCTCTGTAGCCGCTCCAGCTTCAGCCAGGGATGCCTGCCAACTGTCTCATACCACCCTCTCCAAATCAGTGCACTTAGGATTTCCTCCTCAAAGTCAGAGGCTTTGCCCAACTGCATGGGTGCCATGTGGAGGGAGTAAATGCCATCACCAGGCTTCCCCAAGGACTCTGGGGCAGCACATATCCTTTGAAGCATCCTCCAACTAACCCATTGTAAAGTCCTTACTGCAAATAACTTTCCCAGAGCTACTAGGAGAAGTGAAGGGCTCATCCTCTCCTTCGTTCATTCATTCATTCAGTCCCAGTGTTTATTCATTCACTGCCAACTTTACGCGCATCTCTGTGCTGTTGTCTTCCACGGCATCTGGTTCAGGCTCTATCGTTTCAGATTTTCCACTGAGTCATAGCTGGAAGCAGCAGCGAGGGTGTCCATTCAGATCTCTAAATTTACTTCCCCGAGTTTGGCTTCCTGTTCTGGTCATTTGACCTTGACAGGAACTGACTTCAGAGTAATCAGTTGGAATCAGGCACAAGGCAGACGGCTCCAAGGCAGAAAGGGGCTCGGCCTCAGAAGTTCCTCACAGGGCCTGCGGTCAGAGCGGGTTGCCTCTGAGCATGTCTCTGCCAGTCCTGGCACTGCCAGTGGTGAGGCATGACAGGTTATCATGACAGGTTACTGTGACTTTTGGCTGGACGTGGGAGCCACAGGCACGTGGTTCTGGGGCCTGGCTCCCACCCCTGCTGCTCTCTCAGCATTCTCTTCTGGGTTTGGAGATCTATGAGCAAAGTGAGAAAACTCATAATTCTGTTCCTCTTAGTGTAAACATTCTTTTTCTTGGATTCTTTTTTGGGAACAGAACAAAATTTAAAGCAAAGAAAGCCAAAAGCAGCAGTGCCCAGGCTAAAGCGTGGGACTGAAGAGATACATTTAGAAACATGTGCGGCCATCTCTGTGCTGGCTGTGTGACTTTGGGCCTATGGTTTAACTTTTCTGGGTCTTATGCAGTTCATGAGACTCAAGAATGCTGTGGTAAGGGATAACCGTGTGTGTGTGTGTGTGTGTGTGTGTGTGTGTGTGCACACTCATTCATTGATTTATCTATTTTCCTGTGCCCACTTACACTAATGACATAAAAAGCACCCAAAGTACTAAATAATGTTGTCCTGCCATGCCATGGACGGTCTTGTGACATTGCCGTGAAGGAGTCATGGTTGCTCTTATTTTCTGTTTCTTCATAAAGTTAACAGGAAACACAGGGTTCCATTGTTAAGTCAACCTTCTCCTTTTCCAGTGGTGCAAATACTCCAGGCGCACACCCAGCTGAATGGCATCAACATCCCTGGTTCTGCTCGCTGAGCCACCGGCCTTTTGGAAAACTTCCCAGAGTTGATTTTCTCTCCCTGCTTCACAGTGTGAAGGTAGCTGGGTTTTGTTACTCAGACATCAACAAAAACGAGACAAATAGGAGAATCTTCCCAAAGAAACCACCCCCACTTTCCAGGGAGACACATTATTTGAGACACTGAATCTGCCATTTGAACATTTCCGTCTAAATTCACATACCAGGAATACGAAGGAGTCAAGACAGGTGTAAGCAGCATAAAAACAAACAGGGGACGCTGAAATGTTAGAATGTGCAGATCATATATCCGATGCTAAGTCAAGTTTATTACTGAACGCCAGCGAGCAGGAGACCAGCATGGTATGTATATAACTTGCCAAGAAGCACAATCTGCCCTAAAGATACTATTTAACCAGCTTAGGGTGGGGACAAGGGGAGTAGCACATGACAGTCCCTTGGACATTTTTCAAACCCTACAGGCTCACTCAACGCGCCTCCTCCCCACCCTTCCACAGAGATTTCAGTGTGCCTTTCTGTTTGAGAAGCATTATGCTTTTCTAGGGACATTCTCCCAAGGATGGCCCATGGTGCTTTCAGGCTACTAATGGACTACAGAATAGAAAAATGAAATTTGGTTACTTCCTGCCAATCATATTCTTCCCCAGAGCAAAACCCTAGCCCAGATGGTTGAATCTTAGCAACAACTCTCAAGGCTCACCAGTCTTTATTAACTTGACTCTTTTCATTTAGTTAAAAGAATTATTTAAGCTTACAGGCAACTTTAAGCCACTGATAGCCATGGGAGACCAGAAAGTCATGGATAATTGACATCCATTGATAATCCCCAAACCTCAATTGCATCAGTAATTTCAACTCTTCCTCCAAAAATATCCTCTTATTGGCGCTGCTAATAATGCAGCTATCCTGACTGGTCTGTGCCCTCTCTCTTATCCTTGTATCAATCCATCTCCCAGCAGAAGTGGTAAATACTGCGGAGGTCTGTGGGCAGCCAGTCAGCCAAGGAAGAAGCTGTCATATTCCACAGCAGAGAACTGCTCTGTGTATGTGCCCCATTTCAAGAAAAGCTGGCAAAGAAAAGTCCAAATCTTAAAATCTACAAATTAGTACACGAGGACTACAAACTATGTGTATTGCAAACAGATTTTTACCTCTTAAACAGACTCACTATGAGATTCTTTAGACCAATGGCTATTAATTTCTATGGATTTTTTTTTAACTCCTCTTAGAAATTAAAGAAAGTTATGGACCCTTGTCCCGGAAAACTGAATTTACACATATGTACATAAAATTGCATTTACAATTTAAGGGGTCTCACAGAACTTCTGAGCAGCTTGCAGATTCAAGGCAATATACGGGGCTTAATGCAGACAATAGGTATATGTAGCCAGGCATGGTGGCACATGCCTGTAGTTCCAGCTACTTGGGAGGCTGAGGCAGGAGGATCCTGAGCCCAGGAGTTTGAGACCAGCCTGGGTAACACAGTAAGACCTCATCTCAAAGAATTAATTACTTAATTTTAAAAGTAGATGTCATCCCTTTCTTCTGTTACCTTAAACCTATAAGAAAGAATAGTAGACCCCACAAAACTGGCAGTGTTAAGGGTTATAATGAAAGACATACAGTGTGCCAACATAATGTATACATAATTTAATTACATATCTTTTATCAGGTACAGTGGACAAGCATTAACCAAACCTGCTTGAGTTACTTTAGAGACGACACTCTAATATCGTTATAGAACATCACTTCAAGATATATATCTGTTATTAATATCTAAGGTCTATTGGGAGCCTCTGCATAGCTACATGTGCAGAGGGCAGAGTAAGAATCAATTATTTCTAACAAAGACAGGGTTGTCAGGAATGACATCACAAAAAAGTTGACATTTAAGTGGAGCCCTGAATGTGATTTTAAAAGAATTCAGTGGGTGGAAAGACATAATATTAATGTGTTAGGAATCACAACCGGTGGAAGGTGAGCCAGCAATAAATATTATACTTTTCTGAATTCAAGAGTCATTGGCATTTATAAAAATTTAGGAGCACATCAAATGCATAGATAATAGGTCTATTTGAAAGCCATTTTCTCCTGCCTTTCATATCCTCATGGTTTTATTTAAAGGAATGTGTTCCCTCCACAAAAGGGGCTCTCACAAATGCCATCTGAAGTGTTTTGTTGGCTTTCCAGACCCTGGGCACCAACAGCCTCTCCTGATAACACAAGATTGAAATGAAGTGCCAGGCCAACAGAAATTCACATGTGTGCAGTGTCAAACCCTGACCTTGGCATGGGGAGGAAAGACTGTGTGTTCCAAAGGCAGCTATGGTTTTAGGAAGATGGTTGCCAGGTCAGGAGTATCAAAGATGGAGGTTTTCATGCAAGGGCTGGTACTTGACAAGTTTTGTTTTTTCAATGCTTTGGAGAAAGTAGCTTTGCAAAAATTATTTCTTGAATGAATAAAAATCATATCTATAAGAAATTCCAGAATTTAAACTCCTTACTCCCTCTTTAACAACGGGGGGTAGAATTTCTTGGTCATGTGTCTCTATTTTTTAACTGAAAATTCATCATGAATATTGACACCAGGTGTTTTTCAAAATTAGATCTGCTTTAATTGGAGCTGTTTTTCTTTTGTTTTCAAATGTGAGATTAGACTCCTGTAAAAGAGGGGCAGTTCCTCTGGTTAAAGCAGAGTAACAGAGCTGGAGTCAAGGGGGGAATAGGACTCACCACTCAGCCCTCCAACATCCAGTTATCTTTAAACTCTCACCTCTCAACGTGCGGTTCACAGTCCAGCAACATCAGCGTCCCCTGGAAGCGTGTGAGAAACTCAGCATCTCAGACCTTACCCCAGGTCTCCCAAGTTAGAGTTTACATTTTGACAAGATCCCAGGTGATACAAATGAACATAAATGTTTGAAAAGCTCTACTTTCAGGAACTTTCAGCCTTGGGACATGCAGTGCTTATAAACTTAGAAAAAACGAACTACAGGTGGGAGTTATTTTCATTTTAATAGGGAAATAAATGACAGGCAAAATTGTTTTCTCAGAAAGTTTAAGATCTCAACAGGGATGGTCACTCTGCATTCCACTGAGGCCTTGCTGACCTTTGGAGGAGCCACAACACCTTGCCTCTGGAAATCAAGTGCTACTCTGGGCCTCTGCCTTGAGAGATTCCATCCTCCCCAGTGAAATCACAGAGCCCACGTCAGAAACAACAACCTCCAGTTGCCCCCAAGCCCACAGTGGGTACCACTACAGGATCTTTAAAGGATTTTGGCATCCCCAATGTATTTCTCAATTTCCTGGGCCATCTTGAGAATGCAGTTAGGAGGTAGGTGAACAGATCATACTTAATAAATCCACTCCAGTAGTCCTATTTCTCTAAGGATATGTATGCTTCCCTTACAGCACACCAAAGAATTTCTGGCACCTTCAATTAATCTCATATAAACTACCTGGGTTTTATGTAAGCCACCTAAGTTCCAGTCAAATAAATGAGCAGATAGAATCATTCCCAGCTATTCAAAAATCTAAAATAAATGTACCAGTTTGATAAATTTTACCCCCAAAATCATTACAGAGAAACTGTGATCCTGAGGCTCCTAGAACTAAAACAGTTCTAAGCAACCCGCTAAAGTCCCACTTGATGACTCAGCCTGATGGCTGAAGGCCCTTAGAGTAGCACTGAGGGCTCAAGTACTATCACAGAATCATGGCCTCTCACCCATTCCTATAGTCAGCTCAGAGACACAAAATAAGGGGGATGTGGTATCTTTGAAGAAAGATACTACAACAACACAAGGGCACAGTATAAACCTTCCCTTTGGCCTACTCGAAAAGGAGCTCCTGGCCGTTATGAAATTAACTATCTTATTATTAGATCCTGGCATTAAGCTGATGTGAATGCCTAGGGACCTGGAGCACTGCTATAGTTTGCCAGATAGATTAGGACCTTGTGAAGGTTGCAGGATAAAGTTTTAGATCAATCATTCCACTGTGGATACAATGCATTGTTAAACTCATCCGAGGTTATTATCTTAGTTACTGAACTGCATAGCTGGAGTAAATATACTTGTCTCCCTGACCAGTGAAGTGAGTGTTATTAAAATAGAAAGACCCAAGTGGAAGTCTATGGAACTACCCTCCCACTAAAATAATCAATCAAAAGTAATATATCATCAAGGGGATTTCAAAGATTAAGTCTGTCATCAAAGACTTGAAAAAATTAAGAGTGAAGATTCCTGTTATAACCCTTTCTGACTTATGTTTAGCCTGTGTAGAAGATAGGTATATTTTGGAGAACAATAGTGGACCATTGTAGACTCAATCAACCAGTGACTCCAAATGTAGGTGCTATTCTAGATATAGACTATTTACTAGAACAAATCAATACAACTGCCAAAACCTGGTATACAGCCATTGATCCAGAAAATACTTTTTGCTCTCTTAAATAAGAAGAGAATACCAAAAACATTTTTATTTTACCTAGTAGGGACATCAGTACACTTTCACTGCCTTACTCAAACTGCATTCATTCTATGTCTTGTGTGTCATGTTTAGTCTGTAGAACATGTCATCACTGATCTGCTGCATTGATTATTTCATACTGATAGGACTAGTGAGCAGGAAAGAGCAGGCACCTAGATGCCTTGATATGATGCATAAGTGTCAGAAAGTGAGAGATAAGCTCCTTAAGAATGTCAGAGTCTGATAGTTTATTTAAATTTCTGGTATATTGTAGTGGTCTGGAACATGATAGAATATCCCCTTTGAAATTAAAGACAAGTTCTACCTTGCACTTCCATCATTAACAAAGAGGTACAAATCTTGTAAATATATTTGTAGTACAGAAACAACTTGTTCCAAATTTGATTATACTGATATGTCATTTACTGAGTAGCTCAAGGCAGGCAGATTTGAGTGGAGCCTACAACAAGAGAAGGCTTTTCCATCTGGTTCAGATTTCAGTGCAAGCAGCTTTGTCACTAGAGTCTATGGCCCAGTACCTCAAAATGTCTGATAGAACAGGCTGCTATATGTAGGGTGTAGTAAGACCTCACAGAAAAAAACAGCACAGGTCCTAGAATTTTGGAGTAAGCTCATGTCTGTCTCCTTGAGGAATACCTCAATGGCTCAATGGTTTGTTGCTAGTATCTTTTAGAGTATAAATGCATGTGAAATGTGAGCCACACATCATGAGCTTGTTATTCTGACCTACAAATTCACCAGTCACGCATGCCCAAAAGTAGTCCATTGTCAGTAGCAGTGAAGTAAGTCCTAAAAGTATAAGTAATTTGCATTCACAGGTGGCTTCTATTCCCTTGGCATCTACTCTTGCTGTATCACTGCCTCTCTTTCAACCTATATATATGGCCTCATATGACATTCCCTAGGACCAGATGACTGAGAAAGAAAACAATTCAACATTAGTCTGCAGATATGTAGATTCCAATCAGAGAAGGATCACTAGCATTATATGCCCAATTAGAGATGGCCCCAAAGCACAGCAGGGAAGAGATTGCCTCAAGGGCAGAATTTTGAGTGGTACATCTGATAGTTCACTCTATCTGGAGAAAAAGGTGACTGGATGTATGGCTTTACACTGATTTGTAAGCAGTGTTTGAATGTTTAGCCAGTTAGCTAAGCCAAATGGTTAATTCAAAACAAGCGAATTACTAACAAGGAAGTTTGGGAGAGAGATTTGTAGATGAACCTCTCAGAAGGAGTCCAGAGCATGAAGACATTTCTATCTCAAGTGACACTCACCGAAAGACCTCCCAGCAGAGGTAGATAGGGTGGGTCAGTCTGTGGATGTCATTCAGAATCTTTTCTCAGTCACCCACTCCAGGGAAGAGCAGTCAATCACTTTGTGGCTGGTTGATAACACTGGATCCCCTCATCAAGGAAGAGGCAGTGTCTCTTTCTCACTAGAGAAGATATTTTCAAGATGTGGATTTGATTTGTACCCTTAGTTTTTCCCTATTTTTTCCAAAAACACCATTAATGGATTTTCTGAATGATGTTTCATCATGTGATATTTTACTCAATATTGCTTCTAACCAGGGAATTTCATTTTATACCAAAAGATGAAAGGTGATGAGTTTGCCCATGGGATCTACTGTTCTTACCATGTTTCCCACCACTCAGAAACAACCAGACATACAGAATGGTAGAATGGCCTATGGGAGACTCACAGCATTGGGTGGGAGACAATCTATGAGGCTGCACTCCTGTTACAAGGGAGGTAGTTTGTGCTATGAATCAGTGACCATAGAGTCAGAATATAGGTAGTGGCATAGTGCCTCTCACTATTATTCTTAAAGACCGTTTGCAGTCAAGTCATATAAATTCATCAGCACTTAGAACTCTTGTGCATCAATTTTCCATCACCTCTGCAAGTAAAAAATCCAAACAAACTGAGATTCTGATGGAGGACAAAGGGAGCATGGAATGGGTAATAAAGAAATTTATAAATATGAAATGTGATAGTTCTGGCTAGTTATAAAAACTGGTATTGTAGAACCTACACATGTATTTTATTTATTTCTCTGTTAGGTATGTATGTATGCATACTAACCAACTTTTTTTTTTTTAATCACTTTTTTTTATACTACTTTTACGTAGAGTATATTTTTGGTAGTTAGCTGTATACTTTGATATTTGGGTTTTAGGAAATTAACATGGGATTGGGAACGAAATGGAGGAAGACAGAACATCACCAACTGCTGAAGGAACCTGGGGTCTCTCCTTTTGAGGAAAGGATGAGCATATTTGTGCATGATTAGTTGCATTATGTCAGGAACAGGTTAATACTGTTCCTGTTGAGAAGTATAACCATAAGAGAGGGTGCATGTGAATGGTGAGGAGTCCAAATGGTGAACTGCAATGAGTACCATGGACTGGCTCTCCAGGCATCCATTCCAAGTGAGGAGTCTGAATGGTGGACTGCAATGAGTACCATGAACTGACTCTCCTGGCATCCATTCCAGCTCCCTGCTGGTGTGTCAGCCATCCCACAAAAGCCAGAGAGGTAAAAGTTGCATTTCTCAGATTGTATTGCCTCTAGGACCTGCCAGTCTGATGTACTGAGGCCAGACTTGAATTAAAAAATGGGTAAAGTTGAAAGAGAGGCAGATATAAAGCCTCATTTGGGCCATGGATCACGGCAAAGACCAACTGTCTCCAGCAACCTGCTTGGGTAGCTCCCTTCAGTGACACGGCCACTTTCCAAGTTGTGTTAGGGGCCATCATTCTGTCTCTTAGCCTGCTACAGCCCCAGTAGCAATCTTCCACTCTCAACAAAAGCAAGAAATGCAAGTGTGGAGGCCGAGAGTCGCTGGCACTTTCACAAAGAGCCGTACAATTGTGTAAATACCTAAGACCTGGTACCAAGTCCCTTTCTGCTTAGACTAGCTAGGGATGTTTCTGTTCTCTACCAGGAGCCCCACCTGATGCTCTGGGAGAGGCCAATGTTGAAAATAGAAGCTTCAGGAATGAACAAAAAGTGTATTTTCATTTATTTAGGCACTATGGACTATTTATGGACTTTTGTAATGAAAAATGAAAAGAATGGATCAATTGTATTAATTTATTATGTAAAGGTCACTTTCCAAAAGATTTGAAAAATGCATTGCTCTAATGAATCATTATAACCCTTCACCTCTGAAAACAATTGTTAGGGCACAAAATGCACATTGTGAAATTTGTATTTCTACATATATAAATGTGTCCTCATGGCCTGAGAGGCAATGTGGCCAAGGTTTGGTGTTCTGTTCTGAAGCTAGATGGGCCTGGGTTCAAATAGTGGGTCTATAACTTACTAGTTATGTGACCTTAAGCAAGTCACTTACCCTCTCTGGACCTTTTTTTTTTTTTTTTTACTGTAAACTAGTGATAATTTCAGTACCTGCAGTACCTACATACTGTGAAGATAAACTGGGCTGAAATATGTAAAATACTTGGAACAGTCTTTATTCCAAACACCTTTGCCATTGTTATTATTATTGCTATTTACATGAACATGTTGATTTATGGACCTAAAAATAAAAGGAAGTTGCAGGAAAAAATGAGGAAATAAAAATAATATATATTACCATGATATCTTCTGTATCAATTTGAACGGGCTAAGAGATGCACAGATTGCTGGTCAAACATTATTCTGGGTGTGTCTGTGAGGATATTTCCAGACGAGATGAACATTTTAACCAGCAGACTGAATAAAGAAGATCCCCCTCCTAAAGTAGACGGCATTATCCAATCCATTTAGGGCCTGAGTAGGAAAAAAAAAGTAGAGGAAGGGTGAATTCACTCTCTGCTTGAGTTATGGCATCCATCTTCTCCTGCCCTTGGACATCTGCACTCCCAGGTCTTAGGTCTTTGGGTTTGGACTGGAACATTAACCAGTGCCTCCCCGTTCTCAGGCCTTTAGGTTCAGACTGGAACCACACCACTGGTTTTCCTGGTTCTCCAGCATGAAGACAGCAGACTATGGGACTTCTCAGCTTCCATAATTGTTTGAGCAAATCTCGCATAATACAACTCTTCCTATATATTTATAGCCTATTTTTTCTATTTCTCTGAAGAACCCTAACTAATATAATTACAAACTATTGGACACAGTATAATGTTTTAGGTTTCAAATGTCTCCCAAACATAACTGTTTACAGGAAGTACCAGATTTTACTTTGTCAGCCTACAGGACTAGTGTGGCTCTGTCCCCAAGGACTCAATGCCAGTCTAAAAGAATCCCACTGTACCAAGAACTCATTATTTCTACAACATGTTGCTGAATTAGGAAGTACTCTGGCTAGGAGTCAAAATACCTGTGTGGAAGGCTCACCTCTACAACACACTCACTGTGAATTGAAGTCTCCCAAACCTCCATTCTATCCTCTATTGAGTTAAATTATTAGCTAAGAATGGTAAACCCTTTCTACATCCCCAGGGATGTCATTAGGCTGGATATATCATAGGTGTCAACACCTTCTGTGAGGCTTCAAGGACATATGAGAATAAGACACACTCAGGATGCCCATAGCCACTCCAGAGTGGTAATTAATAAGGCATTATTAAACAGGAGCTCTTCCTTTAGAACACTAGAGGTTTTTATCTTTTATTGTTCTCTAGACCAGGGCTGTTCTAGAGCTGCACTGCCTAATACAGGAGCCAATAGCCACTTGCAGTGGAGCTAGTATGACAGAAGAACTGATTTTTACATTTGATTTAATTTTAATTAGTTTAAATTTAAATAGCTTCATGTAGCTAGTGACTGCATATTGACTCGAGTAGCTCTACATTGTTAGCCCCAAAAAGGCAGTGTCAGTGTCTGTGTCTTCCTTCTTCCTCCTGTATCCAGAGTGTCAGTAAATAATGTGGCAAATAAATCAATGTCTAAGTGACCATAAAGCTGGTAGCCATTGCTTCTGTATATGTGAGAAGTTAATTCTGTTTCTATTAGTACTGCCCAGGGCATAAAGAGAACTTCTCAGGATAATGAGGTACTGGGAGAAAAGGTGAGAAGGACAGACATTACATCTACTCCCATTGGATCCCGCCTGCAATGGAGATGGGAAGGTGAGAAGTCAGAGAGACACAGCAGCTGCTGAGTGGGGTTGTGGGGGTGAGGTCTGCTGTAAAGTCACAGGTAGAACTTTGGCAAGTCCTGGGAGGGGCTTTGAAGAGGACAATGTCAGGGCTGTTCATGATCCTGTTCGATTCATGGTGGGGGGATAACCCTAACTTCACTTTAATGTGCTTTTACTTCCATCCAAAGCCAGGACCTGTAGATCACCTTTGAGAGATTGGCATTAGACTACTGGGCTTCTCTGCCTTGTAGCATGTAGAAGAAGAGCTGGAAATGCTGAAGAGCCCCGACGTGTCCATTAACTGTTGAAGGGAGGCTGCAGAAGCATGAAAGCTCAGTTCCCTTGCTTAGAGTTGAGGCAACTCTGAGGTGTAACTTGCACAAGTCTCCTGAAGTTGGGCTGGACAGGACTGAGCTCAAGGGAAGACCTAAGTTCAGCTTCTCCCCAACCTGTCTTGCTGTCCCCCACATTTTCCCATGCTCTCTCCAGGAGCGCTTCCTTGATGAATCACTTTACACAAACAAGTGATTCCCTCAGAGCTATTTCAGGGAACTCCACCTCAGACAGACACTTTGCTAACCAAACTCAAGAGCGGCTGAAGAACTAATGTGATAACCAATTTGCTAACTGAGTCTGCAAACATCTTCTGTCTGTCAAGGTGCAGCATTCCCCTGGGAAGCACTCTCAGGAAACCAAGTAGCAGTCCCAATGTCACTAGATGAACCAAGAGTCAGAGGAGAGTGTGGGAAGATTTTCAGCAATGTGTCTGTGAACCCCAGTTAGCCTGGCAGCTTACAAGTCTTCATGAAAAGACTTATCCTGGAGAGATGGGACCACAATCCCAGGCTCTTACTCCTAGATAAAGACACGCAGACACAGCATTTGGCTGTCTCCAGAGTATGTTCCTAAAAGACCTTGCCCTTTGATTTGGGCAATCACAGAATCTCAGGATTGGACCACTTGGGCTGCAACATGGTCAGTTTTCTTTCAGTATCTGCCTCCCAGGCACATCTACTTGAGGCTACACCCTAGTCACTGTATTTGTGAGGATTCTCCAAAGAAACAGAACCTATAGATTGGATGCATATATGAAGAGAGAGAGAGAGAGAAAGATTTATTTTAAATAACTGGGTTACATAATGATGGGGCTGGCAAATTTAAAATCTACAGGGCAGGTTGACAGGATGGAGACCCAGGGAAGAGCCAATGCTATAGCTCAGGTCTAAAGGCCTTCTCAAGTCATCTGGAGGCAGAATTCCTTCCTTCTCAGGGACCTCAGTCTTTTTTTCTTAAGGTCTTGAACTGATTAGATGAGGCCCATGTACATTATGGAGAGAAATCTTCTTTACTCAGTGTCATTAATTTAAATGTCAATTGGACATTAAAACAAAACAAAAACAAAAAACTTCATAGCAACTTCTAGACTCGTATTTGACCAAAAACTATGCATCATGACCCAGCCAAGTTGACATATAAAATTAACCATCACAGCCACCTTAATTGCACTGTTTTCGACACTTAAAATGCACTTTGTCTTCCCTCAAGGAAACTTGGAAAACCTGCTAATGTCCCAGCCACAAGCTGTCACTCCAAGTGGTTAATCTCAGTCATTTTATATTGGTTCTTGTTGACTTCAGCTTGCAGACCTGACTCCCAAATTTTACTTGCTGTGAACTCTTTGGGGCATGATCTGCCATGCAGACTACACTGAATGTGAGGTTGATGAACATAGAAGCTAAGAGCTGGGACTCCAGAGTCAGACTTGGCTTTGAATCCCAGTTCTGCTGTTTATACCCTGTGGTTGCAAGAAGTCATTTAGCTTCTCAGAGCCTGTTTCTAAGCAATAAAACAGAGGAAGCATAGCATCTTAAAGTTTTTATGACAAGTCAATGGAATCATTCATATTACTAGTATTTATTGAACACCTATTCTGAGGCAAGCACTGTGGAAGGCCCTGGCACAGGAGTGGCAAAGAAAGAACAGGAGTTTGTGTCAGGGAGCTGACAGTCAGGAGTAAAGCTTATATGTAAAGCTCTTGGCACAGTCCCAGGCTCATGGTTAATCGTGGCTGGTATTATTTACTACTGAGAGTCACTGGTTGCCAACAAAGGCCTTCTTTGAATGGGCGGAAAGCCTCTGTACATTTTCTGATGAGACCAAAAAAGTGAAGGAATATTGTCAGTACACACAGTCCATATTTGTTTAGACAAGATTGTGGCCTCTTGTGACTCACAGTAAAACAAAGGTATTATCCACTCTGGCAGATAACTTTCAATTTGATGAAAAGGGGAATGCAGTCAGTCATTATTGGGGAGGAGCAACCTATAATTAGCATCCATAGTGTCCCTTTTTTGTAACTGGGATTTTGGGCATCAGAACCAGGACACATAATCTGAGTATATTTGGGGAAACAATGGGCAATGCATATATGAAATTGAGATTGCCCTAGTCAACCCATGATTTGTGGCCTCCAAAGAAACAGGCTATGCTTCAAATTCCCCTTGAAAAACCTAGCCTGCTAAATTATTTTGCAGTTCCACTCCCCCAATATGAAGTTCTACCTTTTATGTTTCACTTGTGTTATGCATCTCCCTGCCATACTCTCAAAGGCATCCACATCCAAGTCCCCAGGACCTGTGACTGTGTTATGTTACAGGGCAAGAAGGAAGAATTAAGCATGCAGATAGGATTAAAGTTGCAGATCAGCAAACAAGGATGTTATCCTGAACTTACTGAGTAAGCCCAATGGGATTACAAGGGTCCTTAAGTAGTGAAGAAGGAGGCAGAAGTATCAGAACCAGAAAGATGGCATTGTGAGAAAGACTCAGCTGACTATTCTGGCTTTCAAGAGGGATGGGATCAAGGTCACGCATCAAGAAATGTGGGGCCTCTAGAAGCTCATTCTCCCTTAATCTCCTCAGAAGCAGTAATTATTACACATTCCTGTGTATCTTGCTATACAGGTTCACGTATACATACATAAAATGTGTGGATAAAGCTATCTTTTCAATAGATCAATAAAAACCAGAGGCAATGGAATGACATTCTTAAAATGCTGAAAGAAAATAACTGTCAACCTAGAATCCAATACCCAGTGGAAACGTCCTTCAAAATAAAGGCAAACTTTTGTTATTTACTAGCTAGGCAACCTTGAAAAATCTCTGGCAATCTCAGATGTATTAATTGTAAAGTGGAGATGGCAATGTCCACTTAATTAGAGTACTATAAATATTTAATTAAAATAATTATATAGAATACTAAACACAGTGCTTGGTACAAGTGATCGTTCCAAAATAATATTATTATATTAATTAACATTTTCCCAATTACTAAATTAAAAGCAAAGTAAAGGTGTCGTCAGACAAACAAAGCAGGAACAATTTGTCATAAGCATACCAATTCAAAAAGAAATTCTAAAGAAGTTTACCATAAATAGGAAAATCATCCTGAAGGGAGCATAGTGATGTATGAAGAATAAAGAATAGGGTGAGTACAAGGATACAACTGTCTAAAACAATAACAATAATGATGTCTGTATTAGTCTTCTCTGGATGCCATAAGAAAGTATCACAGACTGGGGGTTTACAACAGAAATGTATCATCTCACAGTTCTGGGGGCCAGAATTCCAATATCAAGGTATGGGTAGAACTGGTTTTTCCTGAGGCCCTTTCCTTATCTTGTATATGTCCTCATATGGTCTTCCATCTGTGTGTGTGTGTCTCTGTCCTAATATCTTCTAATAAGGACACTAGTCAGATTAGGGCCAATCTTAATGACCTCATTTTGTCTTCATGCTTTCTTAAATATAGTCACATTCGATGGTGCTGAGAATTAGTATTTCAACTTGTAAATTATTTGTGGAGGGACACAATTCAGTCCATAACAATGTCTTTAGGGGTTTTAAATATATACAAAATTAAAATGTATGAATAGTATAAAAGGTTGTTTAAGAGTGAATGGAGTTAAAATGTTGTAAGTTCTAGAACTGCTCAGAAAGTGGTAAAAATTATAATTTTTGAAAAACCACTAATAAGATCTCTATTTAACTTATTCAATTTATTTAATGCATGGTATACTCTCTAGGCCAATCACAAACAGTAAGATAGAGAAGGAAATAAAAATAATAATTTTAAAATGAATCCAAAATAAATAAGGAAAGGAGAAGAAAATGAGAAGTTAAAAACATAACAAATAGAAAACAAATAACTTCTGGGTAAGATGGCAACGGCATAGGCAGAATTGTGAGATTCTCCGAATGGACCAAACCTACATTCCGCTGCACAGAAAGATTGTAAGATGGTGGGAAATAGGTTCCAGTGAGCTCATATACCGGTAGGTGAATGCTGGAATCAGCATATAGATTCTGAATCACATCTTCCCCCTCAATTAAACCTCAAAACTGCAAAAAGGACAGCCCGTAGCCCACACTCCAACCTCAAAAGTGAACAAAGCCAGAGGACCCTCATAAGGAAGAACAGAAGATTGCACAAGCGAAGCAAAAGCAACCCACCTTCCCTGAAAAACAGAATTAAAGAAGGGGAAGAAAAGGAGGAGAGAGAGAGAAATCAACACAAATGAAGAAAAACCAAAAGAAGAATATAGGTCTCTCCCAGACCCCTGGGAAGGCAGACACTGAAAAAACTGACTTCGAAATGCAAACAATGAAGAGCCCCCAAAATGACTGGTCTCAAACTAAAAATCTAGATATCAAGACAATAATGGAGAGATTAAAAAGAATTGAGGAGAGTCAAGAAGAAACTAGGAAGGAGCTGATAACTGAGATAACAGGAATAAAGAATACTGTGAATGAAATAAATAACAAAATGCCAAGTATGGAAAGCAGAATTACCCAAGCAGAAGAAAGAATCTTGGAGGTTATTCTTGGTTGAAATTGTTTGTCTTTTAGGACTTTGAAGATAGGGCTCCAAGCTCTCCTAGCCTGCAGGCTTTCTGTAGATAAATCTGCTGCCACTCTAATTGGTCTTCCATGGTAGGTGATCTGGCCTTTTTCTCTTGCTGCCTTTAGGATTTTTTCTTTTATACCTACTTTGTTTAGGCGAATTATTATGTGTCTTGGAGTTGGTCTCCGCATTTGTTGTCTTGCAGGGATTCTCTGAATCTCTGGTGTTTGAATTTTTACATCCTTGGTTAGATGGGGGAAGTTTTCTTGAATTATCTCATAAAAGGCTTGTTCCAGTGTGGACTCTGTCTCTCTTTCTGCTTCAGGGAGACCAATCACCCTGAGGTTCGGTCTCTTGAAGTAGGCGCTCATCTCTTGAGGGTTTTGTTCTTCCTTTTTTAGCTTGCTTTCTGTGTTTTTGACAGTTTGGATTAGTTCTATATTTTGATCTTCAAGCTCTGAAATTCTTTCTTCTGCTTGGATAATTCTGCTTTCCATGCTTGTCATTCTGTTATTTATTTCACTCACAGTATTCTTTATTGCTGGTATCTCAGTTATCATCTCCTTCCTAGTTTCTTCTTGATTCTCCTCCATTCTCTTTAATCTCTCCATTATTGTCTTGATGTCTAGAGTTGTAGTTTGAAACCAGTCATTTTGGGGGCTCTTCATTGTTTGCATTTCGAAGTCAGTTTTCTCAGTGTCTGCCTTCCCAGGGGTCTGGGAGAGACCTATATTCTTCTTTTGGTTTTTCTTCATTTGTGTAGATTTCTCTTGCTCTCTCCTCCTTTCCTTCCCCTTCTTTGATTCTATTTTTCAGGGATGGTGGGGTTGCTTTTGCTTCGCTTGTGCAATCTCCTGTTCTTCCTTATGCTAGTTCTCTGGCTGCATCCACCTATCAGTGTATGAGCCCAATGGAGCCTATTTCACACTGTCTTACAATCTTTCTGTGCAGTAGAATGTAGGTTTGGTACCTGGAACAAAGGAGGGGCAAAAGAATGAAGTAATGGAGGAAGGGGGTGTCAGTAGGAAGTTAGAAAGAGAGAAGAGTGAAAGGGAGGACAGCCAAACTAAGAGGTGAAAAAGAGACACAAGGCCAGAGGGAAGTGAGTAAGACAATTCCCTAAAGAGTACTTGCAGCTATACAAAGGCAAACAAAAAAAAAGAAAAAAAAATTCATGTCTTCTGGGGTCTTTCCTGAGTGTCTAAAATCTGTTCATCTCTGCTCTTTAGCCTCTCTCCTTATTTTCAATGTGGAGAGCTCCGTTTGCTGAGGCGTGGATTTCTTTTTCTGAGCTGTAATCTGAGACGGCTGTTACTTTGTTCCCAGGGGAGTGGCTTTGTCTTCTGTTTAGTGATGTTTCCTTGGGAACAGAGGTGGAGCCTGCTTGTAGGTGGGCAAGGCAATGCACGTCTCTGCCTGGAGGAATGGCCGGCGTGATATTTTCACCCTCGTGGATCCTTCCTCTCTGCTTTTTGAGTCCGAGGTGCACGGCTGGTACTCTGGCCCAGATTAGAGCTCTCCTCCCAAGCTCCGGCAAAAGTGGCCCTGGCCTGTTCCCAGCATATTTCAGTCAGAGATAGAATCAGCTTCTCTGTTGAGTGAGTAGCCAGAGCCTCCCCGGTGATCGGAGGCTGGGTCTGGGTTTGTTTTAATTAGGGAGGGAGCTGAGACCTGAGATTTCCTACCAGTGGGGGAGCAACCAGGTACGCAATAGCTGGCCCTGCGTGGGACTGAGGGACCCTGGGCCTCAGACCATGTGTCTGGCTGTGGGTGAGTGGGTGGGGGAAGGGAAGCAAGAGTCTTTTGGGGGAACTCACATTCGGAGAATCTCACAGTCCCGCCTGTGCCGCCGCCATCTTGACCCAGAAACCCCTGTTGTTGGTAATTTGATGGGTATTGCATTGAATCTGCAGATTGCCTTAGGTAGGATGGACATCTTCACAATGTTGATTCTTCCAGTCCATGAGCATAGGATATTTTTCCATTTGTTTGTGTCATCTCAGATTTCTTTGAGCAGTGTTTTGTAGTTTTCATTGTAAAGGTCTTTCACATCTCTTGTTAGGGAGATGCCAAGGTATTTCATTTTTTTGTGGCTATTGTGAATGGAATTGTGCTTTTTATTTGGGTTTCTGTTTGTTTATTATTGGTGTAAAGAAATGTGATTGTCTTTTGCACATTTATTTTATATCCTGAGACTTTGCCAAAGTCCTTTATCAGTGTAAGG
>CAUYQG010006289.1:0-30659 GCA_963574415.1 Tarsius wallacei
CCAGCCAGGCTCGGTGGCTCAGCCTGTAATCCTGCACCTTGGGAGGCTGAGGTGAGTGGATTGCCTGAGCCTGCGGGTTCGAGACCCGCCTGGGCAACTTGGCGAGACCTCATCTCTACAATAAATCAAAAAATCAGCCGGGCGTGGTAGTGCGCGCCTGTAGTTCCAGCTACTTGGAAGGCTGAGGCGGAAGGATCACCGGAGCCCAGCAGGTCGAGGCTGCGGTGGCTGGGAGCGGTCACTGCACTCCAGTCTGGGTGACAGAGTGAGACTCCAACTCAAAAATAAAAATAAAAAAATAAATAAGAAGAATCCAGGTTGGGCACAGTGGCTCTCGCCTATAATCCCAGTCCTTTGAAAGGCCAAAGCAGGAGGATCACCTCAGCCCAGGATTTTGACACCAGCCAGGGCAACATAGGAGTGAGACCTCGTCTCTACAAAAAATAAAATAATAATTCTGCTGTGGTAGTATGCGCTTGTAATCCCAGCTACTCAGGAGGCTGAAGTGAGAGGATAGCCTGAGTTCGGGAGGTCTAGGCTATGGTGAGCCATGATCGTGTTACTGCACTCCAGTCTGGGCAACACAGTTGAGACCCTGACTCAACAAAGGAAAAAGAGGAACATCTGACCTGCAGTTTGTTTTCAGTGAATGCACCCTTCCACATCACAAACTTGCGGAATGGTAGCCTTTCTTTTCTCAAACTTCATTTCTAGAGATTTGTTACTGTCCTTCAAAAAGAATTCAGGCTAGGCACAGTGACTCATGCCTGTAATCCCAGCATTTTTGGAGGCAAAGGAAGGAAGATTGTCTGAGGCCAGGGGTTCAAGACCACCCTGGGCAACTGAGCGAGACCCCATCTCTATAAAAAAAGAATTAAGAAGTGAAGAGAATCCAGACTCAGCCTTTCCGTTCTGTAGCTGTGAGGAAAAACCATGGAAAGTTCAAATGCTCTTTCCCTGGGAACTTAAGGAGTGGGTATCAGTTCATGTCCCCATAGGCTCTGAGAACTTTGCCTTTAACACCCATTCCTGGCCCTGCACTTCCCCTCTTGGTCTAGGGAAGTAGAAAGAAGGGGGCGCCCTCTAGTTGCCTTTCTTTGACTTTCCCCACAGAAACTAGAGAAGCAGGAAACTTTGGATCAACTGGAAAAAGTAAAACAATTTCTTTGCTGCTGAGTTTGAGGGAGAATTCCAGTGTCGAGCCCCTGTCTCATCCTGCCCACTCCAAGCCTGGGGAGGCTCACCACCTGTGTTGTAACCCCATACCTGCAAGGTCCCTAATAATCTGGTCTCATGAGTGGGCATGTCCTGGAGCACTGGTGTTATTCTCGGAGCAAGTCCTTTGCTGTGCCATCTCTGCCTCCCCCTGTAAGAGATCAGTCTTCCCTCTTCTTCTAGGAGAAAAGAGACTGTCATCAAAAGCTGGAGAAGGAGCGAAGTTCCCTGCAGGAACAACTGCAGGTGAGTGAACTGCGTAGCACTGTCTCGTATCCTCTGGAGAACATTTCCTTCCTTGTCTCTCAGTACTTGTATGGCTTGTCTCCCAAAGGTTCACATCCAGACTATCAGTATCCTGGTGTCTGAAAAGGTGGAATTACAGATGGTCCTGGCCCACACACAGCAAGTTGTCAATCACAAAGCAGGTGGATGCTCTTCATTGTCCAGCTGGCACCTGGCAGGCCTTCGGGGACTTGTCTGATCTCCATCTCCACCTTTTTCATTCCAGGAGAGGCCAAGGAGCTTGCTGGCCACCTGCAATCCTGCCGACAGCACATGGGAGAGCTGGAGTGCACTCTTTCTGCCATGTCCACACAGCAGAAGCATGTGGAAGAGGTGAGCCATGCCACCCGCCCACCACGTCACCCAAGTTTTCCAGATGGCATATGGATCTTAAATGTCTCTTTTGAGGGATGGAGGATGCAGATTCCCGGAAGGCAGCACAGGCCGTTTCTAGCTGGTTTTGTAGTGTGGTTGTTAGGAGCAGCCTGTGGGTGAGTCGCCTGTCATGGGTGACTTGTGGGGTGCTGTGGGGCTCAAGCTGTGTATGTGGAAGCCAGGGGCCAAGTATCCTTCTGCTGTCACCTAGCTATTGCCTTGGCCAAGTGAGACAAGGGAATATGGTGATTGGGCTGTGAAGGTATGGAAGAGTGTCTTTAGTGTGTTACCATTTGTGTAGAAAGAGTGGCCATGTGTGTGTACTATTTATAATATTCATAAGACATGTCTGAAAGGACTTATACAAAGCTCAGGGAAGCCAGGTACAGTGGTCCCACCTATCTGGTGGCTGAGTTGGGAGGATCCCTTGAGCCCAGGAGCTTGAGGCTCTACTGTACTCCAGCCTGGGCAACCCTGTCTGTATAAAGAATAAATCAATAAATATAATAGGTGAGAGGAACTGGGTGGCTGGGAGACATTTCACTTCTGTACCCCGTGAGCTTTGGACCCTGTAAATGTGTCATCCATTCAAAGAGTGAGCTCAGATTTAATTGAATTGTCCCTTTCTGCCTGTGCCCCCAACCCCAGGGAAGAAATGGACTTAGAGAGAATCAGATGGACCTGGTGTTCAAATCCCAGCTCTGTCTGAGTGATCTTAGGCAAACACTTGACCTCTATAATGTTTTTCATAATGGGGATTTGATAGTAGCCATGTCATATGGTGGCTGTGAGGATTAAGTGGGATTGTTAGCACTGGTAAAGCACTCAACAAAGTTTCAAGCAGTGGTGAGAATAATGCTAATTACAATGCAACACTGCTTCCTGTCTCTGGGCTTCTGCTCTCCAGCTGTAAATTCGATCTCATTCCTGCCTCTTCTACCTTTACTGAGTTCTATTAAAAAATAGTGCATGTCACCACTGGCTTGGAAATGCCTTGAAAAGCATACCGTGAGGCTCTGGGTGAGGAAGTGTTTGTGAAAAATTGCTACTATAGCTGCTGATATTGGTATGCTAGCCACATCTTCTGCCTGCTCATCCTGACTTAACCTTTTGGTACTTGCAGTACAACAAAGAACTAACCAAAGAAAAAGATGCCCTCAAGCTGGAGTTATACAAGAACAAGTAGGAGGGGAGGAGGTGGGGGCAGGTGGGGGATCCTTATCACTGGTGATGTGGGAGCTGGGAGGGGTCCAGGGGAGCATGGCAAGGTATTCTTACATGCTTGGATGTGTGCATAGCCACGCTCTAGTCCCAGCTGTGCCACTGACTCATGTCCTCCCTTGCCTGCCACTTAAAACTCTTGACTCCTGAGGTCCCTTCCAGCACCATGGTTCTGTGGTTGTGTGGCGAGGACAGTAGCATGGGTTGATCACCAAAGTGGTTCTTTCTGTCTCCATTCATTACTTTCTCCACTGCCTCTGGCCACAGCAAAAACAATGAGGACTTGCTGCAGCAAAAGTCAGAGCTGGAAGAGAAGCTTCGAGGCCTGTTGACTCAGAAGGCAGCCATGCAGCTCGAGGTAGAGGACCTAAAGAGGAAGCTGGAGATGTTAGAGCTCCTTCTGCAGCAAGTGACAGGTGGTGGCTCTCGGGGTGGTCTGAGCCCCATCAAACTGGGGTCATAGTGTCTAGTGATCCTTGCCAGGGTGGCCTCCGTCAAAGAGCTGGGAAATTTGGATCCTTGTTCTTGTTTTGCCTTAGGAACCCCCAGAGATGGTTGAAAATTGGCAGATGAGGGCCCTGCCTAGACCCGTGGAATCAGAATCTCAGGGATGGGACTTAAACATTTTCTGAAATGCTGAGTGTGGTGGCTCACACCTGTAATCTCTGCACTTTCAGGTGGTCAAGATTGGAGGATGACTTGAGCCCCGAAGTTCAAGAGCAGCCTGGGCAATATAATGAGACCTCGTCTCTACAAAAAATAAAAAAAATTAGCTGGGCATGGTGGCTCACAACTGTAGTCACAGCTACTAGGGAGGCTTAGGCTAAACAATTGCCTGAGCCCAGGAAGTGGAGGCTGTAGGGAACCGAGATTGTGCACGGAGTCCAACCTGGGCGACAGAGTAAGAACCTGTCTCAAATATAATAGTAATAGCAATAATAGTAATAATAATTTTTTAAAGCATCCTTATTGAAAGCCATCGTTTCATAGATTACGTTTCTATGGCTAGCCCATGAGTTTGCTTACTTCCTCCACCTGGTGCTGCTAATGAGGGTAGAAGTCTTTACTGACCACAGATTGAAGGTTGAGCCTAGCTCCAATCCTCCTGGGGGTGGGGATTACGTGTACCAACCTGGGCTCCTAGATCTCAGCTACTCGATTCCCACTGTCCAGTTCTCTAGCTCGTGTGACTCCTCAGACAGCAACCAGAAGTTACAGCAGGCCATGGAAGTGCAGGCCCAGCTGGAGACACGTGTGGGACCGGTGAGACTTTGCCCAAGGAGGTTATGGGAGGGAGATAGCCCAGGTGGCCAGAAGCAGGCGAGGACCAGTGACAGCCCCTCCTAATTCATGCCCATTCTTACAGCTCATGGAGTCCCAGAAACAGCTACAGGTGGAGAGAGACAAGTATGCGGATGAGTTGATCAAAGAGACTGCCATGTGGCAGCAGAGGATGAAGAAGATGTCAGACCAGGTAAGGGCTGACCCCTCAGCACCCCCTTAGATGAGTCACTTGGTCTTTCTGGGCATCTGGCTTCTCTTGCTGCAGAGCACTGCCCAAGGCGGTCCTGTGTTTTGGTTACATGGTGGTGGGACAGAGGGGGAGATGTGGCCTGTCTGTCCACCATCCCCTCGCTCCATGACTCCCCCTTTGTACTATGGGCAGGTGGGCATATTACAGGAGGAGAAGGAATGCTGCCTGCACCAGATGCAGGAGCTTGAGAACAGCTTATTTCAGCAGAGGAAGCAGACAGGTGAGATTGGGCTGGGAGGACTGGGAGCAGGGCTGGTGTCAGAAACTGTGGGAATGGCCCAGAAACCTTTGTGGCAGAAGGAAAGAGGTCCATGCCAGTAGTTGGCAAGTCTCGTCATCTGTGTTAGCCTCAGTGTTCCCAGTTCCCATCTGCAAAGAGAAGGGAGTGCCCATTGTCAGCCATCCATGGTTATCTTGAGCATAAAAATGTAATGAACTCTATTTGAAAATAACTTGGAAGCTGAGCACAGTGGCTCACACGTGTGTTCCCAGTACTTTGGGAGACTGAGGTGAGAGGATCACTTGAGTCCAGGAGTTCAAGACAAGTCTAGGCAGCATAGCAAGAACTCATCGGCACAGAAAATAGAAAAAAGTAGCTGGGTAGGGTGGGGCACTCCTTTAGTTCCAGCTACTTGGGAGACTGAGACTGGAGGATTGCCTGATGCCAGGTGGTTAAGACTGTGATGAGCCATGGTCGTGCCACTGCCCTCCAGCCTGGGTCACTCCTGACTCAAAAAAAAACAAAACAAAGTGGCTTGAAAGATTGACCATCATTCTGATGTGAGGATTACTAGCTTAGGAAATCAAGGTTTGGGATCAGGTGCCTGGATTAGGAGCTGAGGGCCAAGTAGAGGGTTTCTGAGAATCCCGAGGCCCTTACGCTTCCTTTATCAGCGGAACCTCCATGTCTAGAGCCCCCAGCAGGGCCCTCGGAGGTAAAACAGCAGCTGCAAGCGGAGACTGAGTGGCTATGGACAGAACATGAGAGCCTGGCAGGACAATTCCAGGCCCAGGTGCAGGACAATGAGAGTTTGAGTCACTTGAACCAGGAGAAGGGGGAGCAGCTGCTGGAGTTGGAGTGGGCTGCTGAGCACTGGGATGAGCAGGAGGTGCTGGGAACACAGGTAGGTGCTGGAGACCATCCAGAGTGACCACACCACCGTCAGCCACGCAATCTCTTGGAACCGCCTGCTGAAGGAGCAGCTGGCTGAGCTACAGAGTGGCATCATAAGACTGGTGCACCACCCCAGCTGCCTGCCCTCCTCCCTACCCTCAGGGCCTTTGTTTCCCCACCTGTAAAGTGAGCGGCGAGCCTCCCATGAAATGGTACCCTCGAAGTCACCCCCTGAGCCAGAGTCCTGCTCTGCTGTCTTGGGGGAGGGGGGATGACCTTCCAGTCTGCCTCCATCCTTTTCTGTGCCATGGAATGTGAATACCTGGCTTTGTTGCCACCCAGTTTGGTTGCTGACCAATGCACCGATTACTTCTGTCTGTCAAGACTAATGAAAATATGGAGATCACCAGTGCGCTGCACTCAGAGCAGCATGTCAAGAAAGAGCTAGCCAAGAAGTTAGGCCAGCTTCATGAGAACCTGGGAGAATTGAAAGAAATGGTAACGCTCCCCATTGGAGAAGGGGTGGGAGGCGGGCACTAGCCTCTGGGTAGGGGAGGTGCCAGCCAGGACAGAGGTCACTCTGGCCTGGGGGACATGTGACCCCAGTGGCTGGCAGAGCAATCCTGTGACTGTTTCTTGATTCCATCACTCCTTTTAGAGGTAGGTAACCCTGGGCTGCTCCAAGGTCTGGACATGATGATTTAAGCTAGAGGCATTGAATCCCCCTAATATTATGGTAAAGAATATTATGATGGAGGCTCCCTTGGTTCAAGCTGGATTCCAGCCTGGACTCTACTGGTCTCTAGTCAGGTACTTGGCATTTCTAAGCCTTGGTTTCCTTAACGTAAAAAGGAAGTTTTCCCAGCATGGGAAATCTAATCCCAGCACTTTATGAGGCTGAGCCACGAGGACCTTTTGAGCCTTGGAGGATTGCTTGAACCTAGGAGTTCGAGATCAACCTGTCCAGCATAGTAAGACTTTTTCTTTACAAAAAAATAACCAAACAAACAACAAAACATTAGCTAGATGTGGTAGTGCATTCCTGTAGTCCCAGTTCAGGAGGATCTCCTGAACCCTCAAAGTCAAGGTTGCAGTGAGCCCTGATTGTGCCACTGCTTTCCAGATTGGGTCACAGAGTGAGACTCCAACTCAAAAAAAAGGAAATGAGACATTTTCCTCATAGAGGTGTTGAGCTTAAATGAGATAGATAGTTCATGTAAAGTAGTGGGCATTTAGTGTGCAGTTAACAAGGAGATGGTTGGCTCCCTCTGCTGTTCCACCCATCTGTGGCCTAAAGTTAAAGTGATGGAAAAGAAGGTGATGGGGTGTGAGACTAGGTGAACGAACCATCGGGCTCTGGGCAAGTGGGGCAGTCTCATAGGCCAGCAGTGAGGTAGCCAGACCCACAGTGTTTCTGCCACCCTATTTATGGACTCAGGATCTGGAAACAGGCCACCACCTGCCCTCACATCCGGGGTCTTCCCGCAGGTGGAACTGAAGCACCAGGAGACTCAGAGTCTGCAGGAGGAGCAAGACCAATATTTATTTGTCCCATCTGCAGCAGTACGTGACTGCCTACCAGTAGCAGGTGGCCACCTATCAGCAGCTGCTCTCTGAGAAGGAGGTGCTGCACAAGGAGATGCTGATACAGACCCAGCTCATGGATCAGATATAGGATGAGGCAGTTCAAAGCAAGGCTGAAACCAAGAAGGCCCTCCAGGAGTTGCACATGAGCCAGGTGAGGGAGGTGCCAGGGGCTGGCCTGAGGTGGAGGACCTGGCCAAACTGGGCCTTCTCACTCCTCCCCACCCACAGGAATGCCTGCAAGCTGCCGACCATAAGAACCAGGAGTTGCAGGCTCTGCTGAGACTCATTGATCTCCCCATGGAAGGTGAATGAGTCTGAGGAAACCAGGGGGACTCTTGCAGCATGGAATTGAGGGCTTAGAAAAGAACTTTACAACAGTTGATCATTCTGCTTGGGTGAGGGGCTGGCCCCAGGTTGCACAGTGAGGGTGGGGCAGAGGTAGTCCCTCAGCCTCCCCTGTTGGGTTGTCTGAGGACCCCTGTGACTGCCCCCACCAGGTTATGAATCGGGTGCTGAGAAGCTGATGACAAGAACAAGGCACCTCATCAGCCCATGCTGAGCATCCCAGAGTACTTTGAGAGCCAAGAAGCCATGGTGAGCCTGACCCTTTACTCTGAGGATACCTGGGTACCCTTATTGTCTTGGTTTCCCTGCCTTCTGATTTCCCTCAACCCTCTCCCCTTCCTGGAGTCTGTGGTCACACACTGTTACACCTGTGAATGAAAGGTGCACTCGGAGGCCCAAAAGAGGAGCTCTTCTCCACTTGCCTGCCCCCAATTTGTCCTGTTGGTTCCCCCCACAAAAATACACCCCTCTTGCCTGCAGGTGGTGTATGTTAACAGGGCTCTAGCCAGTGCTGAGAAGGAGCTGGCTCCACTGCAGGGGCAGATGAAGAAACTCAGAGTGTGCTGCCAGCTCCTGGTCAAGCTGACAGACCCAGCCAAGAAGGAGCCAGAGGAGGTAACTCCAGCCCCTGGGACCAGGGGCAAATATGTGTCTGAGGGAGAGCACCAGGCCCTTCAGGTGGCCATGGAGAATCTGCAGGTAAAGGAGTCTGTCTGTCTCCTGACAGGCCCAAGTAGGCTGAGGTGGTAGCTACCTGACTCTGGGTTCTGGCTCCAGAGCTGCTTCGTGGAGGTGATACAGGAGAAGGCAGACATGAAGGAGGAAATGGAGGAGCTGGAACATCGCTGCATCCGGCTGTCTCGAGAGACTGACATTACCAGTGAGCCAGGATTTAGGGCCATGGTATGGCAGCTCCCTGGGGCTGGCGGGGCCAGCTTCTGAGCCCTGACATCCTGCAGGCGAGTACATTGCCCTCTACCAGAACCAGATGGCAGTGCTGAAGGAGCAGGACCAAGAGAAGGAAGAGAACATTAGCCAGCTGGCCCAGGACAAGGAAGAGAGGAAGGTAGGGCCCAAGATCTGTCTGCAGTTCAGGTGGGTGGTGGGTGGGCACTGAATACCTCTCCCTTCAGGGCAAGCTGCTGGAGCTGCAAGAGCTGGTGTTATAACTTGTGAAGGAGTGCAAAAAGCGGCATGGCAAATTTCTGGTGGCTGCCCAGAACCCTGCTGCAGAGACCACTCCAGGAGCTGGGAGCTGCTGATGTGCAGCAGGCTGGTAAGTGGCATCCTCAGGGATGGGGGCAGGTGCCAGGCAGGGCACAGTGCTCAGATGCTGGCCTCTCCATTCACAGATCTATGCAAGGTGAGCCTCACCAGTGATGGGGAGACTGCACAAGGAGAGATGGGGGAGGGTTCGCCTCCAGAGAATCTTACCACACAGCAGATCATTCCGCTGCTGCATGAGATCCAGAAACTCCAGGAGCATCCAGGCTTGGGCAACAACCCCTGCATCCCCTTTTTTTACTGGGCTGACAAAGACAAGGTTAAGATTATAATCATCTAGAGACCAGAGAAGTATGGCTGGGGGCTCTACCCCCATCCTTTTTCTTCCCCTCTCACCCTGTCCTTGCCACCACTTCCTCCCACCCTGTGCCTGCCACCTTGTCCCTGCAACTCACTCCTTCCCAGCAAGTCCTCCCCAGTCACCCCTTTAGAGTAGTAAGATTAGACCCCTGCCTAACAGTGAGACAAAATGGTGCAGACCCTTTGCCATCTTGATCAGGGCTCAATCTTAATTCCTGAGTTTCTTTCTTCCAGAAAAGCAAAGAGCCAGAGGCTCATAAATTTAGTTTCTTTGGAGGCTGCCCCTCAGGAGTAGGGAGTAGCAGGAAGCCCCTGGTGGCCACCTCACTCCACCAAGCAGGCCTTCCTTCAGATGACTCCCTGCTCTTACTTAGAGACACTTGGGCAGGACAGTGGGGTGGCATTCTCTCCAAGTGGACAGTTGGGCTAACTGTAAGCCAGGCAAGAGCACAAGTTGCTAGACTGGGCTCCCCTCCCCCTCTGTACATATTATATGTATTATAGCAGTGGTTGAAGCTGGCAAATGAGAAGATTCTAATAATTATTTGGGGCTAGAAAACTTATTTATTAATAGCACAGGACAGAGGAAGGAGGCAGGGATGGGGTTATGGCACCCTGGTGACTCAGCTCCAGTTTATTTTGCTTTTTTTTTTAAATAAAATAAATGGATTTATCCTCCTGCTCGGCATCATGTTCCTGTTTCCAGCACTGGGTCCTGGGTTTGCTCCACTGTATGGTGGAGTGAGTACCAGCATAGGGCAGGCATCTGTATTGTTCAGAGCCCCAGAGTGTCTAAATATGTCCAATGGAACATTTAGGAACCTTCCAGCCTTGTCACCTGTGTACTGCTTGTTGATGTCTGGGAGATTTCAAGAGGACTGCCAGGACAGTAGGGGTAATCTGAAAGACTTTATTTAAAAAGTTTGTAAAAGGATTTTTTTTGTTGTTAGAATCTCACTTTGTTGTCCTGGCTGGAGTGCAGTGGCATGCTCTTTACCACCACAGCCTCAACTTGCTGGGCTCAGGTGATCCTTCAGCCTCAGCCTTCCAAGTAGCTGGAACTATAGATGTGCACCACCATGCCCAGCTAACTTTTGATTTATTGTAGAGACAAGGTCTTGCTAAGTTGCCCATGCTGGTCTCGAACCCTTGGGCTCAGGCAGTCCTCTCGCCTTTGCCTTTCTAAGTGCTGGGATTTTATGTGTTAACCACTGTGCCCAGGCTCATAAAAGGATTTATACAAAGCTCAAGGAAGCCAGGCTCAGTGGATTCTGTTTGTAGTCCCACCTACTTGGAGACTGAGGCTGGAGGATTCCCTTGAGCCCATGTGTTCAAGGCTTCAATGAGCTATGTTTGTACTACTATACTGCAGCCTAGGCAGTCCTGTCTGTATAAAAATAAAGATTAATAAAGCCAGAGGTGGGAGATCTAAGATGGCCTCCATGAAGCAGCAGACCAGCCCTGAGCAAGGCAGAGAGTAGGAACCCAAATAGCTAGTGACAGAGGCACCTCAGAAACTTTTAGACAGGTGAAACACCCTGCACCCAGTAAAGATCTCTGAACACAGACCAGAAAGTAAAGGCAGATGCAGGAATCAGGGCAACCCATCTTCTGCATGTACCAGGTTCACACAAGAACTGAAGCCATGTCTGGCACACAAATGTGTGTGAGTGAGCCAAAAACACACTCCCTGCCTCCCAGCCAAGCACAGGACATTGGCCTCACACAGGAAGTCTCCTGGACATGGCTCAGCAATAGGAAACAACAGCCCAAGCAGAATGGGAGAAAGACCCGCACTGGAACAGCCACTGCCTACTGGACTAACAACTTACAAGGAAAGCCGGCCTGCAGAGTGAACAAGCACCACCAGTGGCTGGTGGCTATCTCCCCAGCCAGATCAGGAAGAACAGAGAAGGTAGTCAATCAGTAACCATTTCTGCACTCTGATGGGAAATTCCATCTCCAGCAGCTTCACCCGGGTCTCCCCCTCTCAACACATCCTCCTCCCTGCTTCCCAGGTTTCACATCCCACCCCTCCTGCCCTCCAGCCCTCCTGCCTCAAAAGCTGGCTGTGTGGACTCACATCCTTTGTGCTGATGACACATGTTTCTTGACATAACTTCTCTTGCGAAGAACTGACATAACTTCAGGATTTAAAAACAAAAGCATTAAGGATTGAATGAGATATTTGTGTTGCAAAAACCTACACCCTTCAAAGAGCTTAAGGAATTTTTAAAACTAGTCTTTGGTAAAGCCACACATGTATATTTATTCTTAATAAACCTAAACTTTTGAAATGTGCAATTGTTGAGATTTTGCAAAATCAATAATGGAAAATGCATATAGAAAAAAGTTATGCTACACACTCTAATCAGATATGGTTACCAGGTAAACCTTAATTCGTCATTAGGAAACTAATCAATAGTTGACTTGTTTAAGTGATCCTTTGTTTATTTTTAAGAGATGACCCATTTTGTTGAAAAATATATGTAGAACCCAAGCAATATCTGAATTTAGCTCCTGGTGTTTTGACTTGGTTCCAAACACAATAATGTTTATATTTTCTATCACTTTGTAAAGATGGACTCAGGATGGTGCATTTGTGTCTTCATTCCATAAGATATTCCCCTCCCCCGCAGAACTATGCCCTCTCTCTTTTTTCTTTCTTTTTGAAAATGTCTTTGTTTGGTGGTGGGCTGCTCTGGCTCCTGACATGGACTTGCCCCCAAATTTTGTGTGGGCAGTGAAGGCTTCAGCATCTCATGGACACTTTTTTTTTCTACAGCAAAGGACACAAAAAAAGATAAAAACCAGCTGGTCTCTCATTTTGTATCCTAGTCAAAACAATACACATGCCAAGCATAAAAGGCAAGAGGGTAGAAAATATCTGAACAAGAAGGCTCTAAATGGAGTCACTTAGAAACTTAAGTTTAATGTGAAATGTTTTGCAAAGGCACTTAAAATGAAATTTATGTTAAGAAAACCACTGTGAAACTAAATTGTACTGTTATTGTTGGCTTACCTGTGAGTTCAGCAATCTCAGCCCAAAATTATGTTGTAATTTAAAGAAAAAGGAAAATTCTGCTCTAATGAATGTAACAGTGGCTTGCTGTGAAATTTAAATTGTCATACAGAAGCATGTTTCACATGTAGGTAAACTGGTTGGTCGTATTAGAAATACAGATGCTATTTTAATTTTAACACATTTCTTTTATTCATTTTTGAGATTACTGGACAGAGTTTAACTGATAAACCTTTCTAGACCAATTTTTTTGTTTCCATGTTAATGTTAATAACAGAACTGTGGGGTATATGTGTGTGTGAACATGTGATTTTGTGTTGTATTTTAAAACAGTTGATTTTCTTGGGCAAAATTTTATTTATCCTTTCCACTTAGGAAGTTCTTTCTGCTTAGCAATATAGGCTTAAAAATAATTTTTAGAGCATTGGTACAATTTATCTATTGGAAAATTAATTTATTGGAGAACTTTTTTTGGTATTATTTCTGTGCAGTAACTAAAAGAGCACCTCACTAGGTATGGGCATTGAAGATGCATTCAGTAGGTGATTTTGATTTCTTCCTGTCTGCTGTGCACAGCCCACGTGGCAATGCAGTTCCACCACTTTGGTTTCATGACTTCATTTAAAACTCAGATGTCTAGATTAGCTAGGTTTTTAAATCACTAGGATGTAAACAGTAAGCACTTTTCTGATACACAAGCTAGGTTTGAGTAACTGTTTTTCTCAATCAGCAGATATCTGGTAGCTTTTAACTGCATTTATTTCTAAAGCAATTGAAATTAAGTGCCACAGACAGAGGATTATAACTTCAGGAGAAGACTAAGCAGAAGGAGCAGATAAACTCTCAGGGCTATAGTCTTCCTTTGATTTTGTAAAACTCCCATTGACATCTGGAGTTCTCAGTCTGGTGAGAAAATAGACTATAAACTGAATGTAACAAAGATCCAATCCAATATTTTGGCAGAGACTTTAAAACCATATCATACAGGGACTCCTGTCGTCCAGAAAAACTGACATAAGGTACAGATCTATTCTATCAAATTTTTTCATTGGCAACTAGAAGTCTTTAAAAATATTTGTTATGGAAATGAAACTAGCTTGTTTTCTTTATATAAATTAAGAAGTCCCTTGTTACAATTCTATTTATAATTTTTTTCTAGTTTTTGTAATTTTAAAACTCTAATATTAATGGTATCAAAGTTTTCCCTTTTTTCCTTTTCCTTTCCAGGTCTTTTCTTAACAACAGTGAATTCACATGGAATAATTTTAAAAAGACAACATTTTGCTATTCAAAGCAAATTATGCTCTAAAACCACTTTTAAAAGTATGAGAAGGAAAACGGGATGAGATATGGAGTTGGGACTGTTTAATTTTTAAAGATTATTATTATTGATTAATGGTAACATATTTACTCTGTTTCTCAGAGGGTAGAAGTGTTGTTTTAAAATTGACAAATGCACTCTTCAGAAATCCTTTCCTCTATCTTCCACATGGAGAAGTTAAAGGTTCAATTTCATGGGCTCTATGTAGGCAGTATTCTCACAGGATGCACAAGTATTACCTGCAAGGATAGAACGCAGCTGTGCAAAGATACATTCTTATTTCTATAGCTTTTTTTGTAAGTGACCCTTTTAATGAATATTGGACTGAAATATAAATTTGAAAACAATTGGAAAGGATGTACAACAGAAGGCTGTTTATGTATATGTCCGAAGTCTTTTTTTTATACTTCAAATGCTCTGTTAATACAAAGTAATAATTACTACATTATCTTTTACTTTTTATTTTCAAAATAATTTAGTGAAATAGGTAGCCCCACAGTAGAAGTATACCATAGCAGTAATGAAGAACAGGTGTCATCTGGATTGTGCAGATATTTTTGTTGACCTTAGCTACTGAATTCGCATTATTTCAGGATACAGACATAAAATCAAGTTTGGTTATGTCAAGCGCAAGGAAATATTTTTGTAGGTACATGTTAGTATAGTAATCCTTAGAAATGCTAAGAAGGTATTTCTATTTTGAAACATTTCCTCCTCCATTATTCTTAATACTCTAGGCAACAGACTTCACACCTGAAGCAGTTATTTAAAACTAATAACTTAGAAATATAGTTTTATTCTACACATTCTTCCTAAGAATAACACAGGTAAGAGCACTGAACAAAAGTATTTGGATGCAAATAGAGATGGCAGAGATGGCTCCAAGGAGTCCTTCCAATTTGCCATTTAACATGAAAATATTTCAGCAGCAAAACTTGTTTTCAAAGAGAACTCTATGAAGGAAAATAGTTTAATATAATTTCATGTTTTCTCTTTGTAATAAAAGACTTCAGATATCATGACTCAAAAATACCAGCCTAAACAACAGTGTTTTATCATTCTTTTCAAAACAATATTTTTAAATGCCTGTTTAAACAAGTTTGAGACATAAAGTGGAGTTAAGGAAATATAGCTGAGATTTGCATAATTCCTAAAGAAAACCAACAGATTTACATTTAACATAGTACCCATAAAATGAAACATTCTTAAAAGCCCATTTTAGTATAGTTTAAAAATATTTTCCTTGTGCTCTTTAAATGTCATTTATGGAAGAATTTAATTCCTTATAAAAACTGTTTAAATTTTGGCTTAGCTTTCTTTTTTTGCCAAGTCTTTGTTTGAATAATTCTTTTTTTTTTTTTTTGAGTTGGAGTCTCACTCTGTTGCCCTGACTGGAGTGCAGTGGCCGTTCCCGGCCACCGCAGCCTCAACCTGCTGGGCTCCGGTGATCCTTCTGCCTCAGCCTTCCAAGTAGCTGGAACTACAGGTGCGCACTACCACACCTGGCTAGTTTTTTGATTTATTGTAGAGATGAGGTCTCGCCTGCCCAGGCGGGTCACGAAGAATAATTCTTAAAGAACTGGTCACAGAATGATTTATTTTCAAGAATTTACTTTAAGCATTTCTAGACCTCTTAGGAAAAATAATGATTAATATGATGAATTTTCATTGTGAAGTAGTATAAGAGAAACGTAGGTGACAAAATTTATATATCATTTTTATGAAACATATTTGATTTCTGTGCCATTTTTCTATATTCAGTATACATACCTCATTGCTTCATATTGTTCTTCTTCTCACGGTTTTTTGTATATGGCTAAAACTATTATCTCAAGTTATTCAAAGATAATTCTAAAAGTTTTGTTCTTGAACAAACTTTTTCCCCTTTTGTGACTATATGCCCAGCTTAGCTGATGGATAGTCTCTCTTCATGATGTAGCATAGCAAATATCCATTATCCCAAGGGGGAAAACACTTCCTAGGCAATCATCAGTTCTCCTGAAGCCATGAATATGTGTATTCATAAACCAGCAGCATCACTGCATCACCTAGAAAAGAATAGACTTAATTTTTATTGCAAATCCTGTGGAATAGCGTTGACTTTCCCACAGGGATTCTGAATCCACGATGTCCCATGCAGCCTTTCAGGCATGGAGTACTTCGGAATGTCCTTTCTCAAGCTCTAATACAGACATATAAAACAACTGTGGAACATTTTAGGGTAAATTTAATACCATCTTGAGTCTCCAAATGCACTTTTTCTCCATGAGTTTCTGCAACTTTCATCATTTCTCATCAGATTCTTTTTCAGGCCTTTTTAAATTGTAATAAATAAATATAGATATATTTAGTCATGTAAGGGGATGTGGCTTTGCAATGAACAGAAACTTTCAGATTCTCCATATGTAGGTCAAAGATTTATCTTTTTCAGTCCATAATTAGAATTGTCTTAATTGCGTTCTAGAAGGAAATCTTTAAGATGGTGCTCGATGGATGAGTCTGGTTTTCTCTTATAGCTTTCAAATTGGATTGCAATGTGAAAAAATAGATTCTGAATATTTAAAAACTCTATATTGCAGAACCTAACAAAAGGATGTGGAAAGCTAACCTTCATGCGTTTTATCTGTTTCAGATATACATGGATTTGAACTTGAAAACTTGGTAGTGGGTGTTAAGTGGTAAGAAACTACCATTTATCTAGGAGAAGTGTTATATAACAGGCTGCAAGGAGATGTGTTATGCCATATGTCAACAGAAAACGAAGCAAAAAAATAGGCACTGAGGCTGCTGAATACATATATGCTGGAAAAAGCATTTATATTGTGGATCATTTTGTGTTCTATTTGATGCAGAAAATAGCATGTGTCCTGTGCCTTTTTGAATAATCTTTTTTTGTCCTTTCATGTCTAACTGTGTGAAAACCATCACAAAATCAAAATTTGGAGAAATATCCTGAATACAACTTAGAGAAGACTTGGCTGCATAATATAAGTTTGACTTCTGATGGAAAGAAATAGAACTTGTTTGAATCTTATGATTTTTTTTAATCATATGATTTTTTTTAACCTAAGGGCTGCATATGTTTGTGTAACCATATACCAAATATAATTATCTGCCGGTAATTTTCTTTTTTAACCCATGAAGATACTATATTAACTTTCTCTCAGCAGCTGTAGTCCTCTCGGAACTCTGGAGAACCAAAAAAGAAGCACTGCAAAGGGTTGTTAATATGTATGGAATTGCTGCACTGTCTCTTATTAAATGTTCACAATGTAAGACAAGAATATGCAGAATTGGGTTCATTTTTAGCTTAGTGAGATTTGGAGTTTAAATGACAGACTTCAAAATTGTTTCAGGGGCAGGAGGCAGTAGTACCTGACTGCTTTCCACATTGAGCTGTTAAGAATGTTATACAAATAAGAAAAGATGCCTCTCCAGTAAGGAGATAAAAATTCCAAGCTGATCTTTCTTTTCTTTTTTTCTGTTTCTGTCTCTCTCTCTCTCTCTCTCTCTCTCTCCTTAAATCTTACCCTTAACTCAAAAGTCTTAACTTTTAACTCAAAAGGTACCTTTCTCTCTACCCACTACCTTTCTTTCCTTTGAAGTTGCTGAAATTTGCACATATGGAATGAAGTGGAGGCCAGTTTCTTGAGAGGTTTCTAGTTATTCAGTTTGGTTTAGCTTGGGCAGTAAGTTCATAAGAATCCTTTTCATGCAAAACATTTGAAAAGCCAACCAAACATTTGCTAGACTCTAACAAAACTTGGGGGCATGTTATTTAAAAATTTTGGATTAGGGTTCCAGTCAGTTACCTTTTTAGCTAAACTCTCCCTTTACACACCTCTTTTAGGCCATCTCCTGAGAAAGCTAGTTTAGGGCCATTGCTCTGCTTTTCTCTGATATTAGGTCTACTAACAGGTTTTTACTGTGTGGTGATGGAAAAAACACCACATACTGGCAGAGATGTCCCATGTTCTTTATTATTGGGTTAATATTTTTTTTTTTTTTTTTGAGTTGGAGTCTCACTCTGTCGCCCAGACTGGAGTGCAGTGGCCGCTCCCGGCCACCGCAGCCTCGACCCGCTGGGCTCCGGCGATCCTTCCACCTCTGCCTTCCACGTAGCTGGAATTACAGGCGTGCGCTACCACGCCCGGCTAATTTTTTTTTTTGATTTATTGTAGAGATGAGGTCTCGCTTGCCCGGGCGGGTCTCGAACCCGCGGGCTCAGGCAATCCACTCACCTCAGCCTCCCAAAGGCGCGGGATTACAGGCTGAGCCACCGAGCCCGGCTAGGGTTAGTTTTTTAACACGGGCCAATGACTAACAGAAGGTAGGTCTGAATCTCAAGTATGAAGCAAAATCTATGCTTAAAGTTCTCAAAAGGTTGAGATAGGTGGAATGGGAATTATAGAAGTGTTTTCTAATATATGAAAGTGTGAACTGTTCACCAGCTTCAATTTATAGACTGTTGTTCACTATTTTAGGTTAGTAGACATGCTGGTTTATTGGGCTGAGATCTAAAGGTAAAGATGTACATGAGTGTGCAGTAAGATAGGAAGACAGCTGTGTTAAAAGGAACCACTAAGGGAGAGAGGAGAGAAATAGGAGAAGATTCTAGAAAAGATTATCAGAATGTCTAAGTAAGTGAATGTGGCCTGGTTAAAAAAATACATGTGGTCTAGAATGAACTTTTTAACTTATTCACAAGGTTGCTTATAATTCAAGACTATTTGCCCTGGCAGTTGTCTACAGCATTTATTTTCTTATCTATTTACATAGAGACAACTGACTCTCCCTGTGGGAATGGCAGCTGGTTTTTTGTGAGCTGGCATCCTGAAGAAAGGCTCTGAGCCAGGAGCCTCCACCATCATGCAACAAGAGTCCAGCAGAGGTGAGCATCCAGCTGTGGCATCAACTCTCCTCAGAGGTAACTGTGAAGACAAGTGGGTCTTGCTCTTCATGGAGGCAAGGTGTCCTTCTTTTCTCTTTTTGAAATGTAGTTGAGGCAGGAGCAAGAGTGAATTAGGAGCACAGGGAAATGTTTTATTGGGCTGGTCCCTCTGTGAAAATCTCCTACTTTAGCCAGCAGTCACTGTATATACCTTGGTTTTCACTCAAACTTCTACTGACTGTGGATCCTTCCTACTGATTTAAGCTGAGCTTTGCTTCTATCAGCCTCCAGCAAGGACACAAAAAAACTTTATAAACAAAGGTAGAACATTTCAAATGGATACCTTCAGTGTCTCGAATGCTCAACTTTTTATTTTCAAGGTTTTTATATTTCAGAAAGTGGTAGGTTTTTTTGTGTTGCTGATAGAGACAAAAGAGAGAGAGAGAGAGAGAGAGAGAGAGAGAGAGAGAGAGAGAGAGAGAGAGAGAGACCAGACCAATAAAGAAAAAAGAAATACAATTATAAACCTTATTACCTGGTCCAAGTCTCATAATCGTGGGATGCAGGTCTTTGTTAAAAGCTAAAATCCTATTATCGGATGGGAAAGAGTAACAATATTACTCTGAAAATACATGGAGTTGGATCTCAGCTTTATTGAGATGCTGGCCCAACGTTTACCAAACAAAACAGAACAAACAAACAAAAAAAACCAAACAAAAAAAACAATTATTTGAAATTACACACATCCCAAACCAGGTAGCATCTGACTTAGCAGTCTCTTCAGCAAATTGGATGTGGGGAAAAAGTTAATCAATTCTTTTTTACCCAAGCTATGTTTGTCCTGTCCAATCAGAAAAATGACTGTCATCAATGACATGGTTTCTGCTTTCAAGACAGGTCTTACTTTCAAGACAACTGTGTATATGGACAAAATGACTTTTGTAATTGAATTTGAAACACCACAAACTCAGTCTTTACATTAGGAAATATGATGCAATATAGATCAGATAATAAAATAACACTTGTTTACTTGAGAATAAGACTTAGATGAGGAGGGGTGAAGAGACAGAAAGTAAGTCTTAAACAACAAGATCATCAGAAAAAGAAACACATTTTACATTTAAAAAGAAAACTATTTTTGTAGAACTCCCTTATTTCACTTTCCCAGGAGACTATAATTAGGTAGCATTTTTATTAGATTTATGTTCAGAAGACAATGATTCTTTTACCCATATATTAACAGGATGTAAAATATACAATAGCCTAAATGCAAACTGACAAGTAAGGAGTTCATTTTAGGATCTAAGGCAAACATGCACCATATTGTGCCTCAGCACTATTTGATGGTGTAAGAACACTTTTACAACAACTCAATTGTGCTATCTTGTAAGGTTTGTCCTATATATTCCATGAACCTTAGACACACATCCAACTTAAGAGGGTTTATAGGTTCTTACCAGAATAGAAGTACAATACTTCTATTCTGATAAGTTTTAACAATACTTGAGGCTTGCACAGTTATTAAAATAAGAATGCATTACCTTTCTTCCTGATAGACTGCTGTCATTGTTTTAAAACAGGTTCTCTACTTGATCTCTCCAGGAACTGACTGAGGCTCTTGAATCCTGCCTTGGGCAACATCAAAAGGAATAGTAATGACTGAAGCTATTGTCTCTAAGAGAAGAGTAACCCCAAATTTTCTCCAAAACTCCAAGATTGGATCTTGAAAGAAGAGTAAAATAATAGAAAGGGGAGCAGATGCCCCTACCTCAGTTCAGCACTATAAAGCAATATGTATTTAAGCAGAGCATTGTACTCCTGGTGCCCAGGTCCTGTTATTCCAGCAGAACACATTAGGATTTCCTAGGCTGGAACTTGTTTTCTTGACAATCCCATTGACTATGTTTTTACACATGGTCTAAATTGCTGAAGTACACATTTTCTCACACAGGATTTATAAACACAGCTTATTAAGAAAGACTGGCATGGTATATGAAGATGATTTATATAATTGGGCTTCGCAATGTACTTAGTATTACTGTATCAAAGGAGGAGAAATCAAAACACACTATTAGTTAATTGGCCAGAACATTTTACAAGTGATAGCGACTTCTACCATGAAGCCTACTAAAATGCTCATTTGTGTGTGGACCCCCAAAGTTAAATTAAATCAAAGTTACTCTTGTTCTGCTGTTATTCCCCTGCCAGGTTTTTTGCAGTTGTTTTCACATGTAGCTGATTCACTGTACTGAGAAGTGCTAGCTTCCTGTTATTAACAAACCAACTGGGGTGGCTGCAAAACAGCCTGTGACAATCCAAGCATTATAGACAGTAGTAAGTCCTAGGACTAATAGAAGAATTTACAACCCATTGTTTCTGAATCTTATTCTTCCTCTATGGCAAAGGAAGAAGAGGAGAGAGAAAGACACAGAGAGGGAGAGAGAAAAATATGTCTTCTTTCTATTTAAATTTGAGCCCTTCATATTGATTTGATTTTCCACCCTTCCCTGTTCTGCTTTCTGACATCAAAGTATTTTATTAAGTCCTATGTGGGAGTCACTTTTCTTCAGACTATTTTTCTACCCAGTGGGCTCACATTATTTTGTGTTATAATGAATTTGCTGGGAAGTTCTCATTATGTTTTCAGCCTCAATTCAGCCTCTTCAGTCCTTGGTTCTCTGAAGAGAGGTTACATTTCATATCATAAGCTGTTGACTCAGACCCCCAACCCCATCTTTTTCTGTCTGTTATTTTGTTTAGTATTTCAAAGGGATCATCACAGAGGAACAATACTGGGTTGTGCCATGACACTAATTTATCCAGCAGAAGAACTGAAATGGGGGAAGTATGCCTCATTTTAGTTTAAAAAGAAAATTCAGGACTAAGCACTGCATGCTTCTAGCTTCTATGAAAGAAGAAAACTTCTGAATTTTTCAACTGAACCAAGAGCCAGTTACCATCACAGAAACTCCTATGTGGCTAAATATAAAATGAGGGGTTTGGTAATAATTCTTGAATCTGAGCCATACAGGTGCCAAGGAGGTTTAAAAGGGCTTGAAAACAAATCGGGTATTTCAATAGGAAAAACAATGCAGTAATTGCAGTATGTATGAGTGAGGTGTGTTTAAATAATTTCCTTTCCCCCCATTTTTTCTCTCTTACAAGGAGAGAAAAATGCCTTTATGTTACTCTTCTCCACTATGGCACAGAAGCAAAATTGGAGATCAAAAAGATGGTGACTCTGGGGCCAGCTTTGATTGCCTGACCTCTGATGAGTCACTAAGTCATGCAAAGCCAAGGATTTAGAAGGGAACCCACCTTACTTAACACCTTACCTTCCTTCTGTACTGTATCATTTTTCTGAGAAATAAAAGCAATAATAGAAATAAAAATGTTATATGTGTTGTACAAACCTGGCAGAAAAGGAATAGTATTGTTATGTGGCCTGTTTTCTAAAGATGAAAAAGTCCGTAAAAAGATGCTCTCTTGGTATCCTTGTGACATAGCCAAGCTCTCATTCTTTTGAATTAAGAGTAAGCGTGAAAGTGATGATTTATATATACATTGTCCTTTTGGGAAGTTCAGGGATCCTCACTGATGTGTTTGCTGAGGATCAGAGTTGGGAATGGAGACTAAGACACTCACTGATGGTCATCATACTTGAGACCTTGCATTGGAGACCAAAAGCTACGTTCTCTAGGCCACCCTAGTGTTCATTAGCAGGAGTACGTGTCCAGCTAGGAGTATGTGTCCAGTTTCATTACATTTCTCAGCACAGTAGTAAGATTCTACAGTAGTTCCCAAATCTAGCTGTTCTCAGAATCACCTGGCAACTTCACAATTTACAGATGCCTGGGCCTTACCTCAGACCCATCTCAGGGTCCCAAGCCAGAATCTCCTGGGGAAATGCCTGAAAGCTGAAAGCTCTTTCAGTGCTTCTGAGGCTACCAGGCTGAGGACCTGAGTCTAGGAATTAGTGATTTTGATGTTCTAAATACAAAAGGAGATGGTCAGTTGCTACCATACTGGGAATCCTACGGAGGAAAACATTTTGCTTTGGATGACCAAGAGAGTATACCTTACCACTCAATTTCTGGGCCCATAGCCAATCTCTTTTCCTGACTTCACAGTCTGCTTTAATCCAGAATCTCAAACTGGGCCTCTCAGCTTTTCTATTTTTTTTGCAACATGCTGAAAACCATCCTCAAATGGATGCGACCTCTCAAATGTCTCTCTGGTTTGTCCCCTCATGGCTACTGCCCCTTCTCTGGCTTTAGTTCAAGTTCCCAAGACCATCACCAGGTCTTAATTCCCTCTTGCCCTTGATGGCTTATTCTTCACAGGAACACCAGGGTTTTCTTTTTATAAAAACAGATCTGCTTTTGGTATCTCTCTACTTAAAGACCCCCCCCATACTTCCCAGATATATTCTGAAATATACTCAAGTATACTCAGATCTACCAAGCACTTTCCCAACTCCATGCCTTTCTTCAAATGACTCCTGCAACCCAGAACATATTTCTCCACCATATTCAATGACAGCAATCTCATTACTCCCCCTTAAAGTCCAGCTTAAATCCCACTAACCTAATAAACTATGCATCCCTTGTCAAAGCTGATTTCTCCTCTACTCCTGAGACACTACCTGGTCACAGCTTTCACCCTTGCTATGGCCCACTTAGTATTTGCCTTACAGTGGGTAGACTGGTGTTGGAGGCATCCAGGAACCTCCTGAAATTATAAGCAATGTCCCTGTGTATGTGTAGATGAGCTTTTTTGGTTAGAGTATCTATAGATTTGATCAGGCTTGTCAAAGCTTAAAACTAACTTCATGAAATTTCCTTACCAATAAGTTTATAAAGTAAGGAAAAGACACTGCAGGGTTGAAAACACAGAGGTCAAAACGGGAAACCCTGATTTTCTCAGGAGTTCTTGGCCAATTCACCGAAGTGGAATAATTTCCACATCCATCTCCACTCTGCAATCTGGTTACTCACACCTCAACCATATCTATGAACTCACTGGTTTTCAAAGTGTGGTCCCCAGACCACCATCATCAGCTCCATGTGGAAACTTACTAGAAATCAAAATTGAGGTTCTACTGAGTCAGGGAATGCAACCCAGTAACAGAAATCTATTTAAACAAGTCCTCCAAATCATTCTGGTGGATGCTACAGTCTGAGAATTACTGATTAACTGAAGTTTATTGTTCACTCTCTTTGGGTCCTTGAACTGGATAATAGATGCCCCAAGAGTCATATAATGGATCCTAAGGGACTCTGAGTGTGAAGGAAGCACTGTAGAGCTTTCTTTGGTGGAAGAAGGTATTGTTTCTTTAAGGTTGAAGAACTGAAGGCAATGTTAACTATCTTCGGCCTTTCCTACCCCCAGCACAGTCCAAAGCAAGAATGCACACTGGTGGGACTGCCTGGTCTGGGTGATATCTATCGCATAGTTTGAATGGGTCATGCAGTACTGGCTATCAGTGAATCACTCCAGCATTTCTACCCATAACCATAACAAAAAATAACAATGAAATTAATAGCAAAAGTAAATAGCAATAATAAAATATTAATGCATGTTATATTTGTATTTTTTATAACATCCTTATAATAAATAATGCTATTATTAATAATAGTTTCTTATTGTCAGGCGTAATATTATATGAGAAGGGACCCCAAAAGCCGGAATTATTTTTTGGACAGAAGGCCTCTTGTAGTCTTTCCCCTGCTAAGAACCCATTGGCATCAGTGTACCAGCTAGAGTTGTGAGAGACTGTGTTCAGCTTCAGTGAATTTTTTTTCTTTTTTGGAGAGTCTTTTAACGCATTTGCCCATTTCATGATGGGTGATTTATCAGCACATCTGCCCACACCATGCTGAATGTTCAGCAGCTTTTGACCAAAAACAGCAAAGCCCCCATTCCTCTGCTACTATATTCATACAATCTCACCCCAAGTGACTTTTTTTCCCCCAGAAGAAAAAAGTCCCCAAAGGGAAATGTTTTGCTGATGTGGAAGAGATTAAACAAAAAACAGCAGATACACTTAAGAATTATCAAAATTGATAAGATCAAAAACTCTGTTTAGTAGTGGAAAATGCATCTTGGTATGTGTGTTGCATCAAAGGGCTATGTTGAAAATATCTAAAGTTTAAACATGTAAACATAACTTTTAATAAATAAATTCTGGGGTTTTTTAGGTTTTCCATATACAAAAAATGTGTGTGTGTGTGTGTGTGTGTGTGTGTTTATGTATATATTTATATAAAACCCTATGAATTAGGTATATAACACCATTTTACAGATAAGAACGCCAGCCTTAAAGATTTAAATCAGTTGTCCAAGACCTCACAGTTTATAAGAGGTGGAACCTGGAATTGAGCCCAGGTGCTTCTGATTCCCATGCCTATGCTCTTATTATGTCATACTTCATCTCATCTGTTATTCAATGGAACTTAAACAAAATAACTAAAACCAGTTTTACATAATGTGGCTCAATCAAAAGGTCATGGTGGGCTCTCAGTTTCTGGGGTCTTTGATGTGATCCCGGCTTGTACCAGACAAAATCCTAAACCGCAGACAGGGAAATGGGAACAACAGGTTTCTAATGTTAGCTTGTGTTCGCCCCTGCCTGGAGTTTTCATGCTTGAGCTAATGGAAGGCTTATCATGCTAACAGAAGGCTATCATGCCAACAGAAGGCTGTCATGCCAACAGAAGGGAGAAGTAATGAAGTATGGCTCCCGAATGCACTTCTAGCGGTCTCGAGGTCTTTGGCCTCCCTGATTCCTAATGCTCAGTGGGCCTCCTTGGCCGGCTTCCAACAGATTATCTTACATGATAATGCTCTGTGCATTTCAAATGGTTGCTTTCCCTGTGAGACAAAGTAATGAACATAAGAATCCATGTTTGCCCATTTCTGCTTGAACCCCTGACTCTGTGATGAAATGCAGCTCTCTAGAAGAGTGCCTTGGGGACAAAACAGAATAGAGCACATGGTCCCCATGGGTCTTGCTTCAGTCACACATTTGTAAATAGTTAAATAATCCTACCCTTGATTTTTCCTAAACAAAAGATAACATATGACAAGATTAGTGACTGTTCTTCTGTGGTCTGTAGCCAAATGTACCAAACAGTGATGTGATTTTGCACGTACTGTATATTCACCTATATGTGAACAGTAAGTGGAAAAACTATGTTGGAGCAGTCTGACCAAACTGCTCCTGGGCTATGGACTTTGGACTATAGTCCTCAGTAACGATAAAACTGAATAAAACTAACTTCAATTCTTTAAAAGTTTGAGTTTTTTCCTTTAGTCACCCTCCCTCCCCCTGCCATGAATGGGTTTTTCCCCAATATTAACTGTGAGAACCCTGGAGAACTCTTAAAGGTAAAACTCCCCTCAGTGCAGACACTCTACCATAGACTGGGATCCTGGTTTTTAACTCTCAGACTTGTCCACACTGAGTATCCATAAATTCTTTAATTATGCTTTAGGTTTTCCTACCCTGGTACTGGTTCCCACAGAGTTTTCTGCCTGTGGGTTTCTGCTGCAGTGAGTATTGATTCTCTTTATCCACCAGACCGTCTTTCCATATCTGGGACAGTGGTTTTCTCACTGACTTCATTTCTCTAATGGGTATAAGAAGAGTTGTTGCCTTTTCAGTTTGTTCATTCTCTTACTTGTTAAAATAGAGTGATGACTTCCAAGCTCCTTACATGTCAGACTGGAAACTAGAAGGCCCAGAGAATATGTTTTTTATAGCACTGATCTTCTGAAAGCCGAGGTTCTCTATATGACCCAATATATGATAAATTTTGGGCAAATGTTTCTTTTCTAAGTGGATTGAAAAGGATGTGTGTTCTACCATTGTTGGTATTATATGTATTATAATCTGCGCGTATATCTCAATTTGGTTATGTGTTTTAGCTGCACTGTTCAGATTTCAAACCCACACTGATTTTTGTTCTCATATGTAAGTTATTTCGAGAAGGGTATTTAGTCTTCCACTGTAGGTGTGAATTTGTTTCTGTTTCATTTAATTTACTTCTTTGGCGCTATGTTATTAGGTACATATAGACTTATGATTATTGTATGTTGATTTTGGATGGACATCTGAGTCATTATTATTTTCCCTGTTTTATCCCTAGTCATAGCTTTTACAACAAAGCCTACTTTGGTGTAGTTTAACTACAGCAGCTTTTCTCGGGAGTGTGTGCCTGGTGCATCTTTTCCAAATGTTAACTTTTAACATTTCTGGATCCTCACATGTAATGTGTGTTTCTTGCAAGTAGCATAGAGTATTTTTGAATTCAGCCTTAAAAGTTTCAGAACTTTATTTGAATTCTTTAGTCCATTTATATTTTCTTCTTATTTTTTTAAAGACTATTTTTAGAGGAGTTTTAGATTTACAGCAAAATTGAGAGGAAGGTACAGAGATTTCCCATATACCCCCCCCACATGCACAGCCTCCCCTATAATCACTATCTCCCACCTGAGCAGTATACTTGCTACAACCAATGAACCTGCAGTGGCCTATCATATTCCCCACAGGCTATAGTTTACATTAGGGCTCACTCTTGGAGTTGTACATTCTATGGGTTTGGAGAAATGTATGCTGTATAATGACAGTTCCTTCATTACAATATTATACAGAGTATTTTCACTGCCATAAAAATTTCTATTTTCTGCCTGTGTGTTGCTCCTATCCATCTGCTTTTAATTACTACTGAGTTTGGATTTATATCTCCCATTTTTATTCCTTCCTTCCTTCCTTCCTTTCTTCCTTCCTTTCTTTCTTTTTAAAAAACCATACTCACCTACTTTCTTTTTCCTTTCATTGATACCTTGTTTATACATTTTAATACTATAATTTTCCACTCAACCTTTTATTAGTCGTATTAGTCTTTTGCTCTTTATCTAAGATAACAAGATGTATTATTGACTTATAGTAGTGTCTCCTTACTTGAGGGGAATACATTTCAAGAACCCCTAGTGGACCCCTGAAACCTCATAAAATGCCACACTTTATATACATGATTTTTTTCCCTACACATACATCCCTATGATAAAATTTAATGTACAAATTAGATATAGTAACAGATTAACAACTCAAAATAAAATAGAATATAACAATAAACTGCAATAAAAGTATGTAAATGTAGCCTTTGTTTCTCACAAATTATCTTATTGTATGTAGTATTTTTCGACTGCAGTTGATCGTGAGTAACTGAAACCTCAGAAAGTGAACTTTCAAATAAGGAGGGATATTGTGTTCTAAAACAGTATTTCTTTTACCAGCACCCACACCCAGTTGTATTAGATCCTTAGAAAGCTTTAATTCTATTTGCACTTCCTTGTCTTGCATTATTATTGTTATTCATCTTAGTTTTACACCTATTCTAAGAAGAAATTATTGTTATTCTTTTCTACAGTCCATATTTTTTATGTTTATCCACATATTTGTTTTTGTTTGCTTCCTATTCTATATTTCTTGTATATGTTTTAGACTGGGATACTCTGTCTTCTAAATTAAGGTTTTTTTTGAACATTTCTTTTTTTGTTTCAAATAGTGCATGTTATTACATGTTTTCATCCTTGGCTACCTTAAGTGTCAGAAGAAAAACCACCTTTTAAAGAACTAGTGCCTGACATGGTAGGTGCTCAAATGGCAAACCTGGGGTGGGAAGTAGCATCCACCAATTCCATAATCTTAACCACTGTCCCCCCACCCCCAAATACTGTGGATATCCCTTAGACTTAGACCTTATTGCTTGCATCTCATAAGAAAATCATATTGCTGTGACAGGAAAGTGAATTGCTTTCTGCCTTTGTTGTTAGTTATCAGTCGAGGTTTATAATTCCAGGCAGCTCTGAAGATGGCTGCAGAGAGAAGCAACACTGGCCCAGGCTTCTGTACTGGGTAGGACACCGACCTCTCCAGGGCTGCCCTTGCTAAACCTCACATTCTCACCATAGGGGGATAGTGGGGGCACAGAAGCTGCTGAGGTTGCAGTAAGACTTGCTGGGTGCCAGAAAGGCAGAGGCACACAGTGGCACTCTCCAGAAGGCTTATGTTGTCGCAAGATTTTTGGTTTGTTATCTGAGTCTAGTTCTCACTCTGTCTCCTGGGCTGGAGTGCAGTGGCATGATCATGACTCACTGTAGCTGGGATCTTGGGCTCAATGTTTTGTTTTATTTTTATTTGTTTTATTTTTATTTGTTTTATTTTTTTGCAGTGATGAGGTCTTGCTGTTTTGCCTAGGCTGGAGTCTCAAACTCCTGAGCTCAAGTGATCTTACTACTTCAACCTCCCAAAGTGTTGGGATTAAAGTCTGAGTCACCAGGACTGGCCAGTTGCAAGGTTTGTGTTCTAAAAACGTCTCTTTTCTACATGTTCTAATTAGTTTGGATGACTGAGAGGTTCTGCACACTTGAAGTTTATTCACATGTTTACAAATAGCATTTAAATTGTTTCCTGCTCCCTCACCTCTTCCTTTCATAGGTAGGAGGGCCTGGGAATGCACCAAGGATTGAGGACTGCACTGAATGGCTGATGTCAAACCTGGTTTATTGTCCATCGCCTGTCCTGGATCCCTTTTGTACAGGCTGGGAGACTAAACTGCAGAAGAGCCATCTCCCTCCTGCTTATCAACAAGACTTTGTGGGCAATAACAAAGAATATGTGAATTAATCCCAGCCTCGTGGTTAAAAAGAAATAAATATCAATTGCTTTAGACTTCTTTAATATTATAATTTTCCACTCAACTTTTTAGCTATTAATTATCTTATTAGTCTTTTACTTTTTATCTAAGACACAAAGCTCTTAATACATGTTAAAATACATTAAGTTCAGACATGGATCTATGGTGTTAGAAGTTAGAGAAGAAGGACCCGAGAAGCAATCTTGTGGTAGGGGTGTAGAGGAAGCCTGAAGATAATGAAGATAGTGATATGGTTCCATCTTTGACTTGGGTTGAGGTTGCAGAAGCATGTTCATTTTGTGGTAATTTATTCAATTGCACATTTGTGATGTGAAAAAACTATTAATAACTGTTTAAAATGAACTTCACATTTCTCATTTCCTGGGATTCTGCAGGTGTTCATGTTTTAGCTCTTGTATCTTTGGGAAATACTTGGAACTCTGGGTTGGCAAACATCCTGGGGTTGAAAGTAGCAGGAGTTGAAGAGCTGTGGGAACAGCAATCAAAAGAAAATAGAAACTCTCAGTGGAAGGTATGTGTGAACTGTGAGCTAATAATAGAAATTTTTTGTAGTTGGAAAGTATTAGTTACTCACGCTGGAATTTAGCCAGGATATTTGGGTTGTTTCATTTCGTTCTGACTTAGATGGTGTCATCTACTGGTTTGTCAACCTCTCTTCTTAACAGCAATAATCTTTTTGCTTGGAGATCTCTAATAATAGTAGCACTAACAGTAGACAACTTTGTCAAAAGAGTCTTACTTTGTATTGTATGGTTTTTGTATTGTTTTAATGTTTGCTATCTTGCCTTCTCATATTACTTCAACTTAAATGCAGCTTAAAATATGCTGAGTTTAACATGTGTTACATTCCTTCTATATCTAATTTATTGAGAATTTTTATCTTGCAAGGATGTTGAATTTTACTAAATGCCTTTCCTGCATCTATATGGTTTTTGTCCTTCATTCTACTGATGTGACGTATGATGTTTAGTGATTTGTGTATGTTGAACCATCTTTGTATTTCTTGGATCCATCTCACTTGATCACGGTGTGTTATCTTTTTGATATGTGGTTGAATTTGCTTTACTATTATTCTTTTTAAAAAAAATTTTTTTATTATGGTATTATGGGGTACTGTTAGGGGTTAGGTATACAAAATTGCTTCGTTCAGGCACCCTTGATGATAAGAGGTGTCTCCCCATCCCCAGGCAGATATTTATCACCATTAATCCCATCGCCCCCCCCATAGCTTCCCACCACTGTCAGTCATTTTCTTGTGGTAGTACGTTGGATGATCAAGGTCTACTGTATGAGTGAGAACATGTGAAACTTAGTTTTTTGTTTCTGTGAGAGGTCACTCAGTATTACGGACTTTAGTTCCATCCAGGTTGCTGCGAAATTCATGATTTCGTTCTTTCTTATGGCTGCGTAGTATTCCATTGTGTATATATACCACATTTTT
>CAUYQG010006291.1:0-21920 GCA_963574415.1 Tarsius wallacei
CGGGAGGCTGAGGTGAGTGGATTGCCTGAGTCCGCGGGTTCGAGACCCGCCTGGGCAACTTGGCGAGACCGCATCTCTACAATAAGTCAAAAATCAGCCGGGCGTGGTAGCGTGCGCCTGTAGTTCCAGCTACTTGGAAGGCTGAGGCGGAAGGATCTCCAGAGCCCAGCAGGTCAAGGCTGCGGTGGCCGGGAGTGGCCACTGCACTCCAGTCTGGGCGACGGAGTGAGACTCCAACTCAAAAAAATAAAAAATAAATAAATAAATAAAAATAAAATATCCTTCCAAATGTTTGGCCTTTGTTATCTTCATGGGATAAGGAGAAGGAGAAGACTAATAGGAAAAAAAAAGTCTTCTTCTGTTCCCATAATCTTCCAGTTCTTGGTTTCCAACACCTTTGTTTTCCACCTTGATTTGGGGTCCTTTGGTATTTTCAAGGCAACCTCTTCAATATATCATCAGATCAAATTGATGAGCTCTTATATTTTGAAGCATGCTCCCTTTCCTTTACATATTTGCATTCTAGCTGAATTGATAAACCATCCAAATGTAAAACAGAACAGTTTTGTTTCATTCATTGGGTCACCCACGTGGCACATTTATTGTAAACCTACTTAGATTACTCATTCAACAAATATCTGTTGCTTGTGTAATAAGTGTCAGGCCCAATTTTTGCACAGATCCTTGCTCTGCTGGAAGCTGGAGATATATGTTGAGACATACCCTGTCCTTAGGTACTTACAGAAAATTTAGAGACAGACAAGTTCCAGGCAATAAAAGAGCAAGCATATAGCCTTGCAGTAAAAACTGTACAAAAGGATTAAGGGAACAACAAACAGGATAGAGTTAGTCAGCGTAAGCTGCTTAAAAAGAAGAAGGCACAACTTGATCTTAAAGAACATAATTGGAAGAAGAAAGAGGAGTCAGGAGACCCCACTACTCTCATGCCCAGAAGTTATTAGTGATTGTAATGTAAACTGATTTGCATAGTCACACAAAGCAAAGAAAACCGGTAGAATGGTGTTGCACTGCAGGTCTGTTTCCAACACAAACCATGTTACCTTTATTAAAATAATAATTTTTCGGTATAAGTAATAAAAAAAAAGAATGGCAGTTCTTCCCAGAAAGCTAAGAGAAACTCACCTACATCATCTCATAGTAATTAAGGGAATGCATAGAACCTGAGACAAATAGAAACATCCTTTTCCACACAACTGTCATCCCCCTAAAGCCTTGGCTGGTCACAGTTTGCTCCTCATTAATATTGACTGACATCTGATGAACGCTCATTATGGAAACATTGCCTGCCCTGGTTCAGAGCCTTATCTACCAGGAAACAGACTTGTAACCACTGGCCTAAGGAACTGCATGATTCTTTCTCTGCAGGGTAGCAGTAGGTTGCCCTTGCTATGGATTCAGAGAGAGAGACTGTAGTCAAAGGTCTTGGGAAGGCCTCGAACTGAATACCCACATTATCCCCTGCTCCAAGCTGTTTGATAACTCTCTCCAGTCTAGACAAGCTTTGTATTTTGTGACTAAAACTGAAAGCCCAACTGGTTTTCTTATCTTTAGCTCTTACTTGTAAGTACGAGTGGGCTTCTATTCTTCACTGATTTATGTCTTGGATGCCAACTGTGTACGAGCCCTGAGTTAGGTTTTTTGGCAGCTACCAAGATTTCTCAGATTAAGAAAAAGAAAGAGTTCAAAATCTTGGGTCACTTTTAGTCAGAGCAATTTATCTAATTCCGACCGGGTGTTCATCATTTGTCTCTGTAGAAAGAATTCAGAGCTCATCATGATCTGCTCAGATGCTGACTTTCAAATGGCACTTTGTAAGCGGATCTCACACACATGCTGAAGGCAGGCCACTAATTTGCAGTTTTACACAAATCTAGTATTTGTTTACAAACCCCACAAATGACAGCAAATCACACAAATACTGAGCAGGTTTACGTATTTGTATGTGGCAACCATTTCAAGCACTTTCCATGAATGTTTTCTAAAAAGCTGATTTATTGCAGTTTTTGGTTTCCTGTTTGCAGAGCACATGCATTTTAATGAATTACAAGTAGCATGGAGCAAAGCATACATATTCTGGCGATAAAATGACTAGAAATGCTTTGTTTCAGAGCTTGTGAAAAGCATAAAATGGATCCCTGTCACAACAAATATAAAATGCTGATTGGGAAAAAAAACTAATTACTAGCAGAAAAAAAAAATAAGCGAACATTTTCAGAAGGAAGGATCTTTCATTTATCAGAAAGTGTGGGGGAGGGGAACTAATTTTTCTTCAAGTTTTCAAGATGCAATGCAGCATAGTACTAAAAGGTACTAATTCCAGTGTCTGATTGTTTGGGGTAAAATGCCTCCCCCTTTACTTTGCTGTGTTATCCAAGTCTTAGTTCGCCAACTGTACATTGGGACTAGTAATAATAATGGTATTTATCTCAGGTAAGATTAAACAGATGCCCTTAGCCTGGCACAGGGTTTGCATCAATAAGTGGGAAGTATTGCTGTTGTTTTAATCAACTGCTTTAGGGCACCCAGTGGAGAGAAAATACCAATATAGTTCTTGCCTTTAAGGAATTTACAATCTCAACGTGTCTTCACGTAACTGGAAACCAACTTAAAGTAATGAACAAGCATTTGTTTTTTCTACATAGTAATGTTAAATTGACCTAGGAAATATGAGGCAGAACTTCTATAGGAAGAGAAATGAAAATAACTAAGGCTAAAAACTGGAAATATTTTTTTTGAGAATGAAATTCAGAACTTAGAGTTAGATAGGAAAAGCTAATATTCTTTAATCACTAAATAAATGTATAAGTAGCCGGGCTCGGTGGCTCAGCCTGTAATCCCGCAATTTGGGAGGTCAAGGTGAGTGAATTGCCTGAGCCCGCGGGTTCGAGACCCGCCTGGGCAACTTGGCAAGACCTCATCTCTACAATAAATCAAAAAAATTAGCCGGGTGTGGTAGCACGCGCCTGTAGTTCCAGCTACTTGGAAGGTTGAGGCGGAAGGATTGCCGGAGCCCAGCAGGTCGAGGCTGCGGTGGCTGGGAACAGCCACTGCACTCCAGTCTGGGCGACTGAGTGAGACTCCAACTTAAAAAAATAAATGTGTAAGTAACCCCAACATCCCAACCAAATCTATTTTACATGGCAGCTTTTTAAACATGTATTATTTTTGTTGATACTTAAGATTATGCTTTGCCATCATGATATTTGCATGGCTATCAACTCAAATGGGACCCCAAGTATACATTATCCTTTAACCCCAAAACTTTCCTTCAATGAAATTATCACAACCGGAATCAAAGTCCATATTTACTTTTTAAAACAACTTTAATGAGATAAAATTCACAGGTTATAAGTTTTATTCATTTAAGGAGTTGAGCAACAATTACCACAAACTAATTTTAAAATATTTTTATAATCCTAAAAAAAAAAAGCCTATATCCATGAATAGTCACTTGTCTTCCCCTCTATCCTTCTAGCCCTGGCAACTACTAATCTACTTTATGTCTCTATAGATTTTTCTACTTTGTATACTTCATATAAATAAAATCATATAATATGTCGCATTTCATTTTTTAGTTTGTTTTTTAATGTCAATCGTGTTGTAGCATGTATCATTTCTTCACTCATTCTTACAGTCAAATAATATTTCACTGTATGAATATTCCATATTTCATTTATTATTCATCATTTAATGACCATTTGGGTTGTTTGTACTTTTTTAATATCACGAGTCATGCTGCCACAAACATTTGTATAAAAGTTTTACATGTATGTTTTCAATTCTCTTGGGTGTACACCTAGGAGTGGAATTCCTAGGTCACATGGTAACCCTATGTTTAATATAGTGAGAAGCTGCCAAACTATTTTCCAAATACAATCTCACTAGCTATGTATGAGGGTTCTAAATTCCATACATTCTCACCAACATGTATTATTGTCTACTTTTTAAATTCTAACCATTATAGTGGGTAAGAAGTGGTATGTTATTGTGGTTTTGAACTGCAGTTCCCTAATGACTAATGATGCTAAGAAACTTTTCATGTGTTTTAGGACTTTTGTATGTCCTCTTTGGAGAAATGTTTATTCAAGTCTTTTGCTCATCTTTTCATGGTTTACCTTTTTTATTATTGAGTTATAGGCGTTCTTTTAAAATTCTGGGTACAAGTCATTTATCATATATATGACTTGCAAATATTTTATCTTATTCCATATTTACTGCTGTAAATAAGATGTGATATATTAAGCTGAGAATTTTGTCTTTATTTTTTAAGCTCTCTGTCCACCCTGCCACACCGCCACCACACACACACAAACACACACACACACCCACACACACACACACACACTTCCACCTCATTCCCCTTTAAAAACAATACTTTGTCCCAGAAAGGAAGACCTAAATGAAATGGGAGAAAAGAGAAGAGACAGTTAAATTGTCAAAATCAGAGTATGCTAGGCCAAAGCAATTGAGAAAGAGCAGGTTCTTTGAATTCCTTCCAGGCAGCTTTGAATAGCAAGAAGAAGTTTAGTTCGAAAGAACAGATTTAAAAAATAACTAATAATGTCGCTATCTACCCATCAGTGTCTTTCCTGAAGAGTCTAGGTCTGTTTAGAATGATAAGAGAAAACCTCACAGGAATCCAATAACTCTAGCACAAGCAGAACATTTTTTCTGTGTTACAACCAGAGAGAATGCAAAGAACTCTGGGAAGATGTCAGCGCAAGATGGCAACACTGAGGAATAGTTGCTCAGTCAAAACAAGTAAATATTTAATAACTCTGCTGGGTCTCACAGCAAGGAGGAGTGCCTCGGTCACAATAACCTCCTTTTCCAAGAGGGTCACTGCACTGCATAATCTGACATTTGCTTCCTATCATATCATCAAACAATGGTGAATTGAGATATGTTTTCTCTCTTTGCTTATTTTTGTCTTTTTTTAACTTTCTCATAATGTCTCTCTTAATAATTTAATAAGTCTAAGGAATGTTGTTTGTCCAAGACCCTGTCAGTGCCATAATAGTATAAATGTGCAGTAAACAATAACATAAATGAATGTACCATCCAGAGACATAAACCAGATCAACCCATTATTTAGGCTCAATTACTTCCAAGATTCAATCATGCAAAATTGCAGATCAAAAGGTAGAGAGCTCTTTAAAAAGTTGTTGAAACAAGTTTTTTATTCCAAGAAAATCACATCAGATGTTTTAAAGAGAAAATAGAATATGAAACTACTTTAACACAAGCAAAAAAGTGGTTCTGATATGCTTTGTTTTTCATCTAAAAATCAGGAGATTTAAGCCTGCCATCCACACCCACTTCTATTCACATAGATAAAGAAACAATATGTACTTAAGTGGCAAAAAAATGAATTTGCTCAGTTAATTTGGTTCTTCGATTTGACTTTTTCAATAAAGTTCAGTTGACCTTGAGGTATCTAAACTTTTACACCCCGTTTTTGAAAGTATAACACCTATTCAAATTAACTTTTAAGCACTCTTTGTGACATATTAGGTTAATCTCTGCTCCTTTTCTCTGTTAAAAAAATGTGGGTTTTTTTTTTTTTACCATTTTCTTTAACGATGTAACCTTAGTTCCAATGTTTAGATAAATATTAAAATTTTTTTTCACACTGATATTTCTCCATTGTGTTTAGGTAGATGATAATTGAAGGGAACTATTTCTCAGCTGCAGATTAGCTAGAGGTTGTTCAATCTACTTGAAAATGTTAATTCATCTATAGAGACTAATCATAGTGTATATAAAGGAAGAAGGAACGTGTTAGCTTGTTACAGTAAGAAAGAAATTAGATCCTATTTCATAATTTCATTGTTTTCCATTTACTCGCAGGTAATTCCTATTCTCAGAATAGATTAAAATGCATTTGATTAATTCAAACATATATTTTCACTGTACTATATGGGATAGTAAAGAGGTTAATGCAACGTTTACAAAGTCAGAGTTTGCTGTTTCACACATGCACCTACAACTTCTATTTTACAAATTAAAAATTGGCTCTCTGGCAAAACAAATCTGGGTTCTTAAAATAATGTCTAATATTTACTTAGTCTTTTTTTTTATTTTTTTGAGTCTGGGTCTGACTCTGTTGCTCAGGCTATAGTGCAGTGGCATACTCACCGCCAACCACAGCCTAGACCTTCTGGGCTCAGGCAATTTTTCTGCCTCAGCCTACTGAGTAGCTGGGACTAGGCATGTACCACCATGCCCAGCTTTTTTATTATAATTATTATTATTATTATTTTTTTGAAGAGACAAGTTCTCGCTATGTTGCCTAGACTGGTCTCAAACTCCTGAGCTTGAGCAATCTTCCCACTTTGGCCTCCCAAAGTGCTGGGATTACAGGAATGAGCCACTGCACCAGTCCTATTTAGTCTTAATTTGAGTCAAATATGGGACAAGTAGAGAATATGACAGTGCTTAGTTCCTGTGTTATAATCTCCTAGGGTGGAACTCACAATTGGGTGCATCCATACTAGGAATTACAAAAGGGGGTAGGTGGGGCTGGGCTGAGCAATAGCAAAAAAGACTTATAAAAGTTTTGGGGCAGGGCACGCCTGTTATCCCAGCACTTTGAGAGGAAGAGGTGAGAAGATTGCCTGAGCCCAGGAGTTTGTGATCAGCCTAGGCAATATAGGGAGACCTCAGATATATAAAAAGTTTTTTAAAAAAATTAGCTGGACTTGATGGTCCATGCCTGTGGTTCTAGCTACTTGAAAGACTAAGGCAGAAGGATAGCTTGAGCCCAATTCAACTAAAAATAAAAATAAAAATTTTTGTTTTTAATTCTAGAACAGGATTTTCCAAGTGTTGCATACTTGTCCTCTCGTCACATTTACCCATCTAAATCACTTTCAATACCATTATGTTCAACACTCTATCTGGTTACACTTTATTTCTCTCAGTTCATGCTCTCCATCTCTATTTTTACATTTTTCCCTTATGCTAGAGGTATTGTTTCAAAATGAATATAAGGAATGAAACAGTCGGTAAGAAAGTATATCCACATACGAACCATCCACCTTCAGCTGTGTCTTTGCAGTCAAGTCCACTTACTGGTCTATCCCACTACAATCCATTCTTCAATAGCCAGAGAATTATTATTAAAACATAATTCAGATTATGTCCCTTTATTACTTACAACCCTAAAAATATTTCCATTGTACTTAGAACAAAAACCAGACTCCTTATCTTGTATGCCAAAACCCTCTGCAGCCTGGTCTTGTTTAATTTTCCATAACCTCCTCTTACCCCACTACCACCATCTACAAATCTTTCTGTTCCTCGAGAACAGCAAATCCATTCCTACTTTAAGACTGTGACCTGATTTTCCCTCTGCTCAGTACACATGGCTCCCCATATCTTCATTTAGATTGTATTTAAATATCACCTCCTTAGAGAGGTCTTCCCTGAGTAACTACAGAGCAGCTTTCTCATCCGATGGTATCCTCCTTACTTCCTCATTGACTGTAGCCCCTACTGGAGCACACGCTATGGGAAAGCAGGGCCTGGAATCCCCAGGGCCTTCATCAATTCCTGGCACATGGCAGTTTCTCCATAAATATTTGCCAAATAGAAGAATAAAGCTGCAACCTCTTTTGTTGAAGGCTGTAGTAATACTGCTTTCCTTGCAAAAGAATCTAGGATTCTTTCATCTTCTTGTAGATAATTGTAGAAAGACAGCTCAATAATTAGGCAAGTACATTTCCCTTTAATGATAAGGGATGTTGGTATTGCTTTTGTTTCTCCAAATTTGCTTCACTCTATCTGATACATAATTTAATCTAGTTTCTCATTGTGCTTGTTTATTAAACTTGAGTTAAACACTTTTCACTGGGTAGTATATTTATATGTCTACTTTGTGTTGTGTGTGTATACGTCATTTTTATGTCCTCAAAACAAACGTGTAGGTATTTAATCATCTCTTTCCATTTTCGTTCAGCATTGGTACAGACTGTATTGGGATTCACACAATCCAATCATAAATTAAACCATCTTCTGATTAGAAAATCTGATATAAAACACTAAAATATTTCTTTGGTCAGAATTGTTTATAGAGCTATGGTTTTTGTTACACAAAACAGCAAATATTTTCATAGTTGTGGAAAATAAAGACAATGATTAAAGAATTTTATGGACTCAGTTTATTTTGAGGAGGAGTTTGATTGGAGCTAATAAATTTGTGCTTTGGTTTGATTTGAAAAAAACACAAGGTCATTAGAGAGTTCTTCAGTGCATTCAACAACAACAAGGACACAAAGCAAAAGACCAACTGGGAAAAGCAGTTTTACATTTGCAAGAGGTTGAAAGGTCAGCACATTCAGAGAAAATACAGGCAGTACTTTTTCTCATAAATTTTTTAATACTTTGAACATAGGAGTCAAATGTGACAATGTTTTGCTTCACTTTGAAGTCACATATAAGAAGAAGGAGACATAGATCATAGGAAAGCTGACTTCAACAAACTTCAAACTAAGGATTTGTACATGGATCATAGAATTATTGGTATAGTCAATACCCAGAGATAAAAACATTTTCAGTATCTTTCCAATTTATTCCCTCTTGTAGACCTACTCCAAAAATTCTTCAAACTCATCAGACAAAAATCCTACGATTCTACAACCTCTCACTAGCTTTGCCCATTCTACTGTTCCTCTCCTCCATGCCCAGTTTAAATTCCAGGGTCAATCCATGAGTGGAAGGTTAATCATTCTCTCGCATGCACTGACATCTCCCTATTCCCTTTCTCAACCATTCATCTTCTCTTGTCAAAATACCACTCCTGGTTAAATCCAATTCTGTGCTCACACGGAACCTTAACCCAGACAAGCAAACAAGGCTAAAAACAAACAAACCAAAACAACACATAATCAAACATTCTAGTGGCCAAGACTGCTTTAACCATCCTCTCAGTTTGACTAAACTTTAGACAGGCTTCTGCCTGACTCAAGGCTCTGGATATCCCTTTTCTTAAAACAGCTTTCAAGTGTAAATTCTTAATCTGCCTCTTTCAGGTGGAAAACTTCCCCCAGCTGGTTTCATAGTCAAGGAATGTCTTTCTCAAGGACCTGGGATCCATCCCTTTGAAATGTAATCATAGAAAGAAGGAGACAGGGTCCTTTTCTCTTAGTCTCTTGAGGGGATAAGAGCCTAATTTCCTAAAGGGACAATTATCAAACACAGATGGTCCGATCACATTGAACAGTCACCTCCCTACAATAGTTACCCCCACTAGAGTGCTTCTCTAGTACTTTTCCACTGGCTCACCCCAAGCTCAAAAAAGTCCTTTCACCTTCAGTTCCACGAAGTTGAATTCAATCTCTTTTCTCTATCTCAGTAGTCTTGAATAAACTTCCCCCCTTTAACTTAGATTTATGATTGCTAACATCATGTGGGGACTTAACAACATCTGTCAAACTGCATTTCCCTAGTCCATTCATTGTTTGATTTCTCTCATACTGTCTCTTTCTTCAAAATACTCATACCTCTACCCAATCCTCTTGCCTTTTATATCACCAGGAAAATAGACCATATCAGAACAGATTTTCCTCAGCTCCAGCCACCCCACCCTTGCCTGCATGTGTGCCCAGATAATCTGTCTTCCCTGATTCAGTGGACAGTAGAGAGCTTTTGTGCTTACTCAAGAAACTATATGTGCAAACCTTTTATCTGTCTCCTCCTTCAATATTTCCTGCACTCTTCCCAATCTCAATGTCCCCTTCCCATCTGCTGACCCCATTTCTCTCTGCTTTTTCAACAAGATTCAAACCCAAGCTTGCTGACTCGTCCCTGAACTACTTTCTTCTCTTAAATTTCAAGGCACAAAATTCTCCTGATTTTCCTCCTATTTTCAGATTTTCACTCTTCACTAACTCTCCAGTTTCTTTTTTTTTTTTTTTTTTGAGTTGGAATCTCACTCTGTCGTCCAGGCTGGACGGCAGTGGCACGCTCCCGGCCACTGCGGCCTCAACCTGTTGGGCTCTGGCAATCCTTCCGCCTCAGCCTTCCAAGTAGCTGGAACTACAGGTGCGCGCTACCACGCCCGGCTAGTTTTTGTGATTTATTGTAGAGATGAGGGCTCGCCAAGTTGCCCAGGCGGTTCTCGAACCTGCAGTCTCAGGCAATTCACTCACCTCAGCCTCCCAAAGGCGCGGGATTACAGGCTGAGCCACCAAGCCTGGCTCTCTCCAGTTTCTTGAGGTAGAAATGTTAAGGGTCAAGCAAGGCTTCATTCAATGCCTTTCTCTTCAATTCATTCATTCATACTTTTGTTCATTCATTCCTTCGTTTGTTCCCTCTTATCTCCATAGCTCTCCTTTCCTCCTTCTAATATAGGCAACTATTCCCATGTATCCAATTTTCAATATTTTCTTTGTAATGACTCCCAGCAAACTACATTTTTGTGCTCAGATATTTTAATGCATATAAGTGATACTTCAATAACTAACTCTCTTTTTTGTTTTAAATTTTTCTCTCAGTAATGAGTTTTTAAGATATACTCATGGTATTGCTTCAGGGTTCTGTCTTGTACTCACTCACGTTCAGTCTTCCAGAATGATACTCAGACAGTCAACAGCTGTCACACAAGACATGCTACAGCAAACTATCTACCTGCCAGAGATTTCTAAATTTCTGATTTTTCCACATCCTGTCACCCTGAACTTCTATCTCCCCACCTCCATGTACTCCTCTCTTAATCTTCTTTATGTCAATTAATAACAACTCTATCCTTCCAGTTACTCACATCAAATACCTTGGGGTCATCCTTGATTCCTCTCTTTCTGTTATTTCACACATTTACTGTAAAAAGTAAAGCTTGTCTAGGGTGTGAACAGTGGCTTATGCCTATAATCCCAACACTTCCGGAGGCCAAGGTGAGAGGATTGCCTGAACCCACGAGTTTGAAACCAACCTAGGCAACTTGGTGAGACCTTATCTCTACAACAAATCAAAAAACTAGCCAGGTGTGGTGGCGTGTGCCTGTAGTTCCAGCTATTTGGAAGGCTGAGGAGAATCACCTGAGTCCAGCAGGTCGAGGCTGTGGTGGCCATGAATGTGCCACTGCACTCCAGTCTGTGCAAGAGTGATATTCCAATTAAAAAAGAAAAGTAAAACTTGTCAGTTTTACCTTTAAAATACTGTCAGAATCTGACAATTTTCCAATCTCCTTTCACCACAGTGAACAAAGCTACCATCATTTCTCTCTGGATTATCGCAGCAGCCTTTACAATTTTTTTTTTCTCAGCTCAGTAGCCACAGCCATCTTGTTAAAAATCTAAGTCACATAATTTTATTTCTCTCCTTAGAGCCATTAAAGCCAAATTAACTGCAATGGTCTAAATGACCCTCCAAGACCTGCCTGCTCCTACAGTGCTCCATGCACACCTTTTGATCCTTTATTCCAATCTCGTCACAATGAGCCTCTGGTGATTTCTTAAATTCCTCAGGTACATTCTTCCTGTAAGCCTCTTTTTCCTGTTAATCGGCCCATTGTCAATTCTTTTAAGTGACTTACCCTTGAACCTTCAGAGGGAAAGTTTGAACTTTCCTACACCATCAATGCATCTATACTTCTTCAGCAAAAGGAAAAAGACGATTTTTAAAAAAATCATTCCAACCTGAAACAAAACTCATATGCCCAATACTTTTAGACACTAAAACATGTCTGTTTTACCTTTTGTATGGAGCGCATCAGTTTGAATGTAAGAACTTTGTTCTGCTAATGCTGTTAGCATCTCAATCGACAAATAATAGCCTAATGCACATTGTTTTGTTTCTTCTCTTCTTCAAAGCCATGGTTTTACGGGTTCAGAGAAAACAACAATTGAAAGGACAGACTGAGAGTGGGAAGCCATTTTTCATCTTGTTCTTAACCCCTGACACAATGATGAGAAAGTAGAAGCTATGCTTTTGGAGAAATGCACACTTTAAGTAAAATTAACTTTACCAACTTTCTTCTTTTCAGAAACAGACTTCCAGGTATCTGAAGTATCTCATAGTGGCAATCAAGCTTGCCTAGAGTAAAGGGAATCTACAAGGCCTAAGACATCATGCATTGGGCAAGGACTGTAAAAGTCATGAAACTTGTAATTACAAAAGTTATGCCTGCTCAGAGGGGGAGCAGGTGGGGATTCGATCTTCCAGTAAATTGGGCACTATCTACAGGGAAGCCAAGTACACCCTCCATTAGGTCTAAGGAATGTCGTTTGGGAAGGTGCAGGAGAATTAGCATCCTTGCCACGCCCTTCTCTAGGAGCTATGATAATGTGGCCAACCAAACATTAATAGGTCTCTGTGTCACAGGTTCTCCAAGACATCCACAGGTGGTCAGTAAGGAAGTCACAGCAGTCACGGCAGTCACATGCAACATCTCCAAGAGAAGGATTTAAGCCAGGACTCTGGGGGCTACGACGCCACACTCACCTAGAGTGTAGGCCCACTCCCTGTCTGTGGGGGGTGAACTTTTCTTAAATAAATCTTTTCTTCTCTCATCTCTGTGTGTCGCAATTCTTTGCAATCTACTGGAATCTCTGGGTTCTCGGTGCGCACCTCCGGCTTGCCGACCCCGGCGGTGCTGCACCCCTCTCTGCTGCGTCCCTCTATACCCTCACCCTGTCCATCCGTACCCTAACAACAATGACATTCCACATTCTGGCATAAAATTATGTTGTATTATATGTTCACATGCTAATAAAATATGTACCTAACTGCTAATTCCTATTGTAAATTTGCTAATCTGAAGCTTCAGTGTGACAATAGCTATAATTTTACTTTATACTGATTAAAATAAAAGAAATATGCCATCTTCCATTCTTGTAAGTCAAAGTAACATTATATGTATTCACCAAAACAAAAAGTTTTCCTCCCTCTGTAGTTAAGCTGACTTGCCCATTTCTGTGTATAAATGTCAGATGTTATAAGCTGCTTTTTATCTGAAGCCAAATACATAGCTCATCCTAGAACTTAAAAAAATATAAAGATCTCTCTGCAGTTTGTGACTCTTCATCACACAGCTGTGAAAGAAGACAGCCAAGCGAGATGGGTCCCATCTCAAAAAGTTTAAAAGTTAAAAACAATTACCTCTTCAAGGACATCAGCAAGCTTGCTAAGGATCTCTTCAGGAAGGCTCTGGAATGTTGGAACGCTGAAAAACAAAACAGAATGATGCTGAATGCATGAACAGCAACTTACTTTAATAAATAAAATGGCAACATATATAAATGAAAATGCAAAAAAAATTTCATGATAAAGACACTTTAGATGTAGACCAAGGCAATTTATAAAAGGCATGTAGTATGAGAAAGAGCTTGGAGGTTGCAGAGAGCTGAGGTCAAATCACAGTAATACTCATATTTACCTGTGTGACCCTGGGTGCCTCAACTACAACGAGAAGAAAACCACACTCTCCTTTATCACTCTGCTGTCATCGGATTTCTCCCATCTCTACCTCCCTTTCCAGTCCTTCTCCATACACACATTGACTCTAGGCCAATTCCTACTCATTCTTGAGGACACAGGTTGATTAATGATGCCTGCTGATCTGCAAGCACTCATTTAACAACTTGGTAAGCATTGCACTCTACCCAGTCTTTTCCAGCTAGGTCAAGTTCTCCTATTATGAGCTCTTTAATCAGATAGTTGTTACTGTATCCCTTCCCAGCTAGAATTAAAACTCCACAAAGATAAGAACTACATCTGTCTTGTTCAACCCCCTATATTTTTTTGTGATTTATAAATAAACTCAACAGCACACACTGAATGAAGTCATGAAAAACATGGGTGTGTGAATGCCTCATAGGAGAGTTATTAGAATCAGACCAGACAGGGTGGAGCAAAGAGCTAGGCTCATAGTTCTATGACACTGAAAAACAATAGTTCCCTTCTTTTCATCCTGTTCTCTTTTTTTTTTTTTTTTTTTGAGTTGGAGTCTTACTCTGTCACCCAGCCTCGTCCTGCTGGGCTCCGGCGATCCTTCCGCCTCAGCCTTCCAAGTAGCTGGAACTACAGGCGCGTGCTACCACGCCCGGCTACTTTTTGATTTATTGTAGAGATGAAGTCTCGCCAAGTTGCCCAGGCGGGTCTCGAACCTGCGGGCTCAGGTAATCCACTCACCTCAGCCTCCCAAAGCACTGGGATTACAGGCTGAGCCACTGAGCCCGGCCACCCTGTTCTCTTATTTCTCCCCCAAGACAACAATTTAAAATATTGCATGATGTTGAATGCATAAACTGATCAAACTTCTCTTATGTGAAATAATAATTTTAAATTTTAAAAAATCATCAATATACAATTTCTAAAACTCTACTGAAAAATCTAACTGGGACGTGTAACTAAATTCTCATGTAACCATGTCTCAATGTTTAAATAAAGTCATAAATGAGAACACATATATTTGCATGTCTGATATTTTATATATAGCATAACTCTGATTTGATTAGAAAGAAGCCATAATATGCTCTTTTGATAAAAGCATATGTTTTACTGTTAATTTGTCACTTTGATTTCCATTACTTAGGGTAAAGTCTATTGATAAAATCCCATGGTTTTATGCAAAATGAAAGAAGCCATAATATGCTCTTTTGATAAAAGCATACACGTTTTGCTGTTGATTTGTCACTTTGATTTCCATTACTGAGGGTAAAGTCTATTGATAAAATCCCAAGGTTTTATGCAGAGGTGTAACAATTCACCCAGGACCATCTGTTCTGCCAGATTTACTGCGATGGTCTGAGCCACGTGGGTTTTAATTTCCAGAAGGCAGTCTATTTCAGCAGCTGGATGGACCATATCACAGAAAGAGACAGAAGAAGTAGAGGAAGCTGTTTTCATGAGTTATGCATGAAAATCCTTCCTTGTTCTTTTAATGAGCTTTATTTTAGTTTCTTCTGAGATGAGTAATTAGAAGATTTCTGTTTCACTGAGTATTTGTAAAAAATACAAACTACAACTAAGTTTTTCTCATTTTCTTATAATTAGCTTCCTCCTTCAGACCATCCTATTACTTTTATGCTATACCTTTTATTTCATCCTAGGCTGTGTTTATAACAAAACACACTATAATATTTTCATTTTCATCAGCGTTCTTGTCCATGAGAAAATAATTAATATTTGCTTGACCATATAATGCACTAAATGAAGGGAAAAAACATTAGGTTTTAGGAGGGCATTTTAAATATATTATCCTCCACAGTTTTAAATGCCTTTTAAATACCTCAAAACATTGAGCAGCATTTATTGCTAATAAAAATTAAGAATGATTTCTAAGAAGAAACACTAAAAAAATCACCACAACAGCTGAAACACTTCTGGACTTAATAAATTAAAAATCATTTAACGGGAAAAATAAGTACCTTCAATTTTATGTTACCGTAAAAACATTTTCATCGCTATCTTTAAGAGCCTAAGATTTATATTCTCCAAATACTAGATAAGTTCTGTTGTGATGCTTTCTAAGAACTATGGGTCTACGAATAGCTTAAATACTGAGCACACTACAACTGAGAATGTTCATATCTTGAAATAATACCCATGAAATATGTTAGTTGAATTTTCTCCAATATATCAAAAAATGTTAATTTAGACTCCACTAATTTGGACATATAAAAATTCAAAATAGGCCAGGCACAGTGGCTCACACCTGTAATCCCAGCACTTTGGGAGGCCAGGAGGATTGCTTGAGCCCAGGAGTTCAAGACCACCCTGGATAACGTAGGGTGACCTCGTCTTTACCAAAAAAAAAAAAAAAAAAAAATTAGCCAGGTGTGGCGGCACATGCCTCCAGAGGCTGCGGCAGTAGGACCACTTGAGCCCAGGAAGTCGAGGCTGCCATGAGTCGTGATTATGCCACTGCACTCCAGCCTGGGTGACAGAATGAGACTCTGACTCTAATAATAATAATAATAATAATAATAATGCAAAATAAAGTTGTCTCTGATTTAGAAAACTTACGGCAAAATAATTACAAGGATAAACGTCCAGAGAAAATGCTTAAACACTAGAGAAAAATATAAAATATTTTCAACTATGTAAAAATATAATTTACTGTAACAATGTATATGCTAATTACAAGTAATTCTTACAGATGTATTTAAAATGTTTTGGTTCCCTAAGAACTTGCAATCGGCCTGATGTTACAAAATACACTTGAATGTAATATCATAGAGATGATTTAATGTGTGGTGCTTTTCCACTGGTTTTTCTAATTGAATGAGCCAAGGACTTGGAATTTGTAATGACAATAATAGAAGATGAGATTTGAGTGCTTTCTATTTGCCAGGCACTGGGCTAAGGGATTTACAGATAATATAAATTTCATTTTTACAACAACCTTATCAGATAGCCATTGTTACTGTCATCTATTTTATAAATAAGACAACTGAGACCTTGAGAGTTTGCCTGAGGTCACACCAGTCAGCACTGGTGAAGGAAGAATGAGAATCCTCTTCTAAATGACAGTGAAGTTGATCAGTTACTCACTAGCTACATACTTTTCAGTGAAGGTACTGAAAGTGCCTTTCAGAAACAGTGCTTTATTATTTTAGATGATGATTTAGAAATAAATCAGTAATATTAGTAATATTTGATTTAATGACTTCATTTATTTCCAAAATTTTTGTTATAAAACATGTCAAACAAATTGAAAGCCGGAAAGAATAATGTAAGGACAGCCCCAACACTAGAGTCGCAACTGTTACCATTGTGCCATTTTTGCTTTATCTACTTCCAATCAATGAATTCCTCTATGTGTGTGTATAGATTAATAAATATATAGATAGATAATTTGGGATGAAATATTAGAAAGTTGCAGATATAAAACTTCATAACACTTCATCATACCTATCCTTAAAATAAGAACACTTTCCTAAATAAGTAACCTTAATACCATCACCATTCTTAACAAAATTAACTATAACTTCATTATGTCCCCTAATATTTATTTCATACTAGAATATTACCTATTGTCCTTATATGTATTTATTAGTTAGTTTTTCCTTTGCAAACCAAGGTCTACTCAAAATTCAGATATTGCTTTTGGTTTTTGTCTCTTATTTTATAACAATTCTCCTCATTTCCCCACATGACATTGACATTTTGAAGGGACTGGGACAGCTATACTAGTAGATGTTCCATTTTCTTAATTTGTCTTAGTAATTTTATTTATGAAAATCTATCGTTTGTAGACAATATCTGAGAAGGGAAACTTAAGTACAAATAATTTTATTACAGCCATGTGGCACCATAAACAAAAAACAAAAAAAATGGAGGCTCATGTCACATATGTAATGCCATAACTACATACTCAAACTGTGGTCTAGAAGACAAGGGATTCCCCACAAATCTTTTATAGGGGTTTTCAATGTTAAAGCTATTTCCATACACTGTAATTTCTTTTTACTTTTATTATTTCACATGTACACAGAAGAATTCCTCAGAGATTACTTGACATAGGATAATATAAACATTTTGATGACTAATGAAATATACGCTTTTATGTTTTTCTGTTTCCTACAATCTTTTAAAGTATAGGCTTATAAGTGTGGTGTTTACTGACACTAGTATGCTTTCAGTACCTCTATTATTATTTACTATTACTTGTTTTTTGTTGTACCTGCTATAATAATCTCTGTAATATTATTATTTAACTAACAAATCATTATTTTGAAATCTGAAGATTTCTGTGTGGCTAAGTGGAAAAATAATAATAAGTAAATATATTTGGATATCTTGCATTACAATCAATATTATACTTTGAAAAAAATTCTACTTTTTGAATTTTATCTAAAACTTATAATTTTAGAATTTTATAGTATGTATTAATATTAAGAATATAGTAACAAAAAGTTTTATATTTTTCTTATTTTTAAGAATGGATTCTTTGTATTGAAAGGCTAATTAGAAGACATATTTTCAAGCTACAACTGCCAATTTCTTAGTCTAGAGACACTTGGAAAATATTAAAGTATGCCAAAATATCACATGTATCCCACAAATATGTACAATTATTGCATACCAATAAAAAATTTTTAAGTAACACATCAAAGAGCTTTTCTGACTCATGGATGAGTGATAGCTAATCCAAAGAAACATGGAGACACTATAAATAAGAAATTTTAAAAATGATGAAATCAATCTTTCTCTCGGGATGATAATAATTTGCTGTATTATCTTATGAAACAACACTTTTGAGAATTATTATCATGTCAGTTAAGCTGTGATACCATTTTGAGACAAATTATTCAGACATTCAAGAAAAGAAAATCAAATTTTTTAAATGTAGACATGATGAATTTTCCAAAAGCCAAAAAGTGTTTGGTATAGCTTTTCAACTTACAAATGAAAAAGTCAGTAAAGCATATTGTATTGACTGGCAACTACACAACAGCTAAGAAACCAATGAAGCCTTCTAAAGTTGGCTTTGCTAAATGCCAGCTGGATGCAAAATCACTAAAATACATCAATTTACTGCCTTTTTTGAATGACATAGTACTTTAATGAATTAAAGATTTAGTTGCAAAGACTAAGTTAAGATCCTGTTGCAGAATTGTCCTTTTTTTTTTTTGAAAATGAGTAAAGCTACAGACATAGCTGGACTCTGTTTGCTTGTATTCATCAAGTACCAGAGCCAACCAATCATCAAAGAGACCTTCATTTACATGAATATATGGTAACAGACACAAGTGGTAACTGCAATTTTGTATTGAACAACTTTTTAAAAGCTAGACTTCAATAACTTTTTGAATCTTAAGGTTTATCCTGGAATAACTATGTTGACATTTGCATTGATGACACAAAAGTAATGGTGACCCCTCATTACAAATCCAGGCAGTGACACCAAACTATAGTATAGTAGTTGTCATTATATTTTTAACCACCACACACTCACAGTAAAAAGATAAATAAAACAACATGCCAGTCTCATTTTATTATTATTATTATTATTATTATTATTATTTGAGTTGGAGGCTTACTCTGTCACCTAGATTGGAGTGCAGTGGCACACTCCTGGCCACCGCAGCCTCAACCTGCTGGGCTCCAGCGATCCTTCAGCCCCAACCTTCCAAGTAGCCAGAACTACAGGCGCGTGCTACCACGCCCGGCTAACTTTTTTGATTTATTGTAGAGATGAGGTCTCACCAAGTTGCCCAGGCGGTCCTCGAACCCGCGGGCTCAGGCAATCCACTCACCTCAGCCTCCCAAAGCGCGAGATTACAGGCTGAGCCACCGAGCCTGGCTCAGTTTCACTTTAAAGTGTGAAATGATTTTGTTAAAAGAGTAAAATTTATTAATTTTATGAAATTTCAATCCTTGAATATACATGCTTTTAATATTATGTGTGACACAATGTTATGTACACACAAAACACTTCTGCATATTGAAGTATGATAGTTCTCTCAAGGAAAATCACTTGAATGGCTGCTGGAGCTGCAAGCTAACTTAGCCAATATTTCATGGAACATCATTTTTTTCCCTGAGAATGACCAACAAGACTATGGATATTGGCAGATAATTTTTTATAAATGAACAAAATTAAGCCTGTCATTTCAAGGGAAATAATGGACAGTGGTTGCTGCCAATGATAAAATTCTAATTTTCAGGATCGGCAGTAGCGGGATACTGCTGGAGTGGGGAGAGGGAAACACAGCATCAATAGGGATACCTGATCTCAAACCAGGCAAGGTGAGAACCAAAGGGAGGACCAAACTTTACCGGTAGGCTGACCACTTATATGCCCAATCCTGACTTGTGTCCCACATCTTTAAAATGAAAAAAGAAAAAAATTTCTAACTTTCAAATAAAAAATAAAACTTCTATCTGCCACAGTGAGAATGACAACTTTCCAATACTTGAAGACCCTTTTAATGATGAGATCAGTAGTGATATATTAACATCGGGAAGTACGATGTTTTTTAAATATTAAAAATTTGGCATAGCTCAGTGGACCAATATTTCCCAAATGAACAAAACATGATGTTACAAAATTACACATATGTAAAAGATTCATCCAAATTACAAGATGGATCAATGAATTTTAATGTAACAGAGTATGAAAAGTTCATTGCTATGGCTTCAGATTCCACATTTGCAACTAGCCTTTAAGAAACTACCACTTGTTGGATGATGAAGACGTATAAAATAGGAATGAAGAATGTCCACAGTTGGCTCAAAAAGGCCATTAACCTATTCCTCTCTTTGTCTACTGCATATCTCTGTGTGGTTGTATTTTCTTTATATGCTTTAAACAAAACAAAATAAATTCAACAGACTGAATGCAGAAGAAGATAGGAGAATCCAGTCTTTTACCAAGATAGATACTGGGAAATTTGTATAAATTATGAACTCAAACATTTCTCTTCTTTTTCTTTGGTTCTGAAAAATATCATTTTTCCATTAAAAATATACTTTATGTGAACATATAATGTGTTTATTATTGAGGTGTTCAAATGAGTCAGTAAATAAATATCTTTCAATGTTGTTATTTTAAATTCTTAATGCTGTAAATATCAGTCCACATCAGTTGGACAATCACTGACATAGTGATTAAAACTGATGTATTGAAAAATATGGGGCTTCCGGATAAGATGGTGACGGTATAGGTGGAATTGTGAGATTCTCCGAATGTGAGTTCCCCCCAAAAGACTCTTGCTTTCCTTCCCCCAACCCCCTGCCCACAGCCAGCTGAATTGGGTCGAGGCCTGGGGACCTTCGGTCCCACGCAGGGCCAGCTATTGCACCCCCGGCTGCTGCCTTGCGTGCGGGAAGTCTCCGGTCTCGGCTCCCTCCCTGGCTACATCTTCTCGCCCAGACCAAGCCTCCAGTCACCCTGGGAGACTCTGGGCACCCACCCCTCAGAGAAACCGATTCCATTTCTGACTGAAATACGCTGTGAGCAATCCAGGGCCACTTTCGCCACTCACCGCCTGCCCTTTGGAGTTTTGGAGCTCTGGAGCTCTGGAGCTCTGGATTAGGAGGTGCTGATCGGAGGCTCTCAGCTCCAGAGGAGGGAACTCCTGACCCCCTCCTCCACCCCAGCCCGCTGGTAGTGCCCCAGATACAGCACTGAGCTGTGCAGCTGATCCCCGGTGCCTCCTTCGCCACCACACTCCATCATAGTGGATTGCCCAGGGACCCAATCAAGTGGAGAGAAAGGATCCGCGAAAGTGAAACTGCCATGTCAGCCATTCTCTAGGCAGAGACTTCCATTGCTCCGCCCACCTACCAGCAGCCTCCACCTTGGTTCCCAAGGTAACATCGCAAAACAGAAGCCCCTCCCCTGCACTGAAACAGACAAAGGGAACTAAGCAGCAGACATCCCAAGCAGCAGGCCAAAAGAAGAAACACAAGCTGTAGTAAATGTAGCTGTCTGCAATGAAAATAAGGGGAGAGGCCAAAGAGCAGAGATGAACAGACTTTAGACACTCAGGAAAGATCCCAGAGCCAGTCTGATTTCTTACTTTGACTTTTGATTTTACCACTTTGATTGTTTTGCTCACGTCTGTTTGCTTTGTTCACTTCTGTTTGTTTATTGACTTACACTATCTGTTTGTGTTAGGCAAAACGCATCAAAAGACATGATTTTTTTGGTCTGCCTTTGTATATCTACAAGTATTCTTTAGGGAATTTTCCTTGCCTGTTTTTATTCACTTCTCTCCAGCCTTGAGTCTCTTTTTCACCTCTTAGTTGTTATGTATGTCTGGCCTCTCTCTCACTCTTCTCTCTTTCTAACTTCCTATTGACCCCCTCCCTTCCTCCATTACTTTCCACTTTTGTACCTCCTTTTGTTCCAGGGACCAAACCTACATTCCGCTGCACAGAAAGATGGTAGGAAGGTTGGAAATAGGTTCCAGTGGGCTCATACACCAGTAGGTGGATGCTGGAATCAG
>CAUYQG010006293.1:0-10621 GCA_963574415.1 Tarsius wallacei
CCTCAGCATGTTTTCTTCTAGTTTTGCAACACATTGCCTATTTGATAATAACGGTATTGTGATTTATCACAGAAACAAAAAACTGAGTTCCATATGTTCTCACTCATAAGATGACCTTGAACAATTATAATGCTATAAGAAAGCAATTGGCAGTAGTGGAAAACTGTCAGGGGAAGGGAGGTGGGACTGTCAATTGAGGGAAACTGCTAGGGGAGGGAGGGGCACACCTCATCAACAAGGATACATGATGATTTGCACATCTTTTTCTTTCTTTAAAATCTTTTATACACAGTATCCAGCCTGCTCTTAAAATGTTTGCAACAAACCACTTTTTTCTTTCTTTCCTTCTTTCTTTTTCTTTCTTTCTTTCTTCTTTCTTTCTTTCTGTCCTTCTTTCTTTCTTTAATAAAGAATGCAATTATAAACTCAGGAAAATATTTTTGATACATATGTTCCTGTTTTCTTTCCTCTGCATCCCAAAATCTATGTTATTTGCAGGATTGTTGTAACATAATGGATTGCAGTGATACAGTAAGAAACTGGTGAATCATACCGTGACACCAAGTTTTCACTCCATTGCTAATAGGTTTACAGGAGAAATGTAGTGTTTGTAAACACATTTTATGAAATATTAACTATTAATTAAAAGCTTTGGAATTGATATCTTAAAAAAGTATGAACCCAATCAGAAACAACTTATTCATAATTTTTCTCTCTGCATATGTATATGGAGTGAAATATTTATAATAATATAACAAGTAGATAAATACAAATATGTATTCTTCAAAAGGCATGCTACCTGAAAGACAATTTGTCCTTAGATTTTCAACTCAAAAGCAAACATATCTGTCTGGGGATGGGGAGACACTTCTTATCAACAAGGGTGCCTGAACGAAGCATATTTATATACCTAACCCTTAACTGTACCCCACAATATTATAATAAAAAATATTGAACTATAAAAAAAAGAAAATGAAGAAGGACCAATTAGAATAATACAGACTTACTTCTATATTTTTACATTGAATTTTGAAAAAATTTGGAAAACTTCTTTATCTAAACTCACTCCTGGTTTTTGTTTTTCTTTCTAAATACATCACTTAATTTTCAAAATAATTTTCCTTCACTTGGATAATTTTTAGTCTACCAAAAAATATTTTTTATGTATGCCTCCCTAGGAACAGTGAAATTTAAAACCATTGAACCTAAAATTATTTGATAGTAAAAATATAGAGCATCCTTATTTTTCAGCACAATTTATAACAAAATAAATACATTTCAACTATATCTGCAAAATTAGCAAAATAAATAATGCCACAGTGACTTAGTAAAATAAAAAACGTACATTAAGTTCTTATTTGATTGAGTATTCTTTTATTAGTCACTTATTGTAAACTTGTAAACACTTAAATGTTGAGGATTAAAGATGAAAAGGCATAAATACCTAATTTTACAAATTTCACACTTTAAAAATAAAGATAATCTCTTACCTTTCTTCTTCTCAATACAAATGCTTTTTAACTATTATTTTACATATAGTTAAATTTTCTATTTATTTGATAAAGATAGATTAAAGTACGTCAACCTATTTATATGAGTAAACAATAGTGTTCTTCATCCAGTTTGCAAACCCATAGCCACTAAGTATGTTGGTTGAAAAGTATTATTTGATTAGCATCAGTACACTTAGTGGTTAACTTCACATATATTTAGGCACTATTTAATTTCCAAAACTGGAAAATTAAGTCATCAACTCATTTTCATTAAATGTTTGGTTTCCACAAATTATAAAAATAGGTGTTGACTTGATTTTTTAAAATTACTCTTTATTTTGAATTCAGCCATCATCTAGAGATTGTTCACCAGCTCACTGTCTCCACACAAGTCAAGGAAAGAAACAGTTGTCTACATCTTATAAGCCTCAAAAAGAGAAATGGCAGTTAATACATAATGACAATCCCTAAATTATTACTAATAATAGCAATAACAACTTGTTCAGAACAAGTTAAATATTCACCAATATGATAAGCATTAACATTATGAGTCAATCAACGATGGGCGTTTTTCATTTTCTTTCTTTCTTTTTTTTTTTTTTTGAGTACGATTCTCACTCTGTCGCCCAGACTGGAGTGCAGTTGCCGCTCCCGGCCACCGCAGCCTCGACCTGCTGGGCTCTGGCGATCCTTCCATCTCAGCCTTCCGAGTAGCCGAAATTACAGGTGTGCACTGTAAATTACCACGCCCAGCTGATTTTTTATTTATTGTAGAGATGAGGTCTCGCCAAGTTGCCCAGGCGGGTCTCGAACCCACAGGCTCAGGCAATCCATTCACCTCAGCCTCCCAAAGCGCGGGATTACAGGTTGAGCCACCCAGCCTGGCCTTCATTTTCTTGCATTCAAAAATCAGAGTGGCTTTTCCTCTACAAATCTGTTTCTGCTTATAAGCCCTTCCTTAGTAAAGAAGAAAAATGCATTTTTTGTACGGTCTTGCTTGTTCTTTCTTCATAATCTTCAACTGGTCGCCCACTCCTATCCATCCCAAGTTCCAAACATGGCTACTCTTTGGCCCTCCTACCTTCCTGCATGGCTCCTGGCTCACCTTGGGCCTTCTTTTCCTCTCTCCAGCACCTTTCCTCCATGGTCCACTGTTTATTATCCACTCCCCATTTGTAAGAGCATATGCTTGTCCCAGTGGGCATTTTATGAATTATCATTCAGGCCATGTAACCCTTCCACTCAAAATTGAGCCATGTTTTCTCTTCCTAACAATGTCTAGGAAGTAATCTGTACTGTTTTTAAATGCTCCAGCATGAGCCAGTGAACTATAATGTCATGCTACCTCCCTCCTGAGAGTTGATTACCTCACCCCAGAAGGTTTGTACTCCCTATTTTGGGCATACTGATACTACTTATTTGCCTAGATTATTATTTTTTGTATATGTTCTGTTGATATTTCTTATCAAGACAAGGAGATGGCTTATTTCTTGCTGTCCAGCTTATGCTTGAGTTCTGGCTCTTGTGTTTATTAGTTTCATGTCTTTGAGCAAGATATATGACCTCTACCTCATCTGTGAATAGAATTTTGACTAAAATTAAATAAGTGAATGCATTTAAAAACTTAGAATAATGCCTGGGGCAACATACAAAGTTAAAAATGAATGAGTTGATATTATAGATGATATTCTTACTTTTATTTGTATTTTTCTACTTCTATCAGTATATAGCTCCATGAAGGCACACAATAAATTTTGTTGAATTTAAATGAGAGAAGCAAGGATGCTTAATTATTCATCAAAGTAAGCAAAGATCATCAATGTTATCATAATTACCATGATCACCTTCAAACAATCCACATGAACAAAATATGTTAACTGGAAAAAAGACAAGGTACATTGTCAATATGGATATGGTTTCCACATAGCTATGGTTAATAAGTAACTCAGCACTGTAAATTTGCATAATGAAAATGTGTTATGTGACAAGGGCAGGATTACAAATATTTTTGTAATTACAGTTACAACAAACAGGTATCTTAATGTTTCATGGGCAGTGCCAATTTCAAAATTGATCACCCATAATGCCCAGCAAATTCAGAAAAAGCCTACAAGATAAAGAGCTTTGACAGTATTGATAGCTCCATTACTAACATAGGTGGTGGATAGGCTGATATTTATAAGGTTATTTCATTTATGTTTTGCATATCTGAAATCGCTCATATGAGGGCAGAACCCCAAAACTATCACTTATTAATCTCCCTTACTGTATGTAGGAGTCTTGGCTTACCTTTGGAAACTTGCGTAATGGAATATGATTTTTTTCAATAGGTCTTCAGACTTATATAGAGTATTTTGAAGTTAATACATAGCTATTTTATGAAACCCGAGTCTGAATGTTTAGTCAATAAATAATAACTACAGTAATGCTAATAATAGTAATAATAGTTTATTGATATAAACAAGTGTATCTTTTGTTATTTAATAAACTCATGGAATATTTTTTGAGGAAATAGTAAATTGCAAAATATATCTCTATGTACAAAAAAACATAGGGACAGAGCTCCAGTCTGGTCTGAAAGCTTCTGATATAACAAGGAAGACAGTGGAAGGTAACATGACTTTAGCTCCATTCCACCTTATACAAGGACAAGACCAGGGAAAGAGGTTAAAAAGCTTTTGTCCCTTTCTCATCAAGAAAATGCCCTTTTCTGGAGACATTTTTGGATGTGTGATTGTTATTTATGGAAACTGTCAGTTTTCTTAAGTCCACCCTGCAACAGGATAGGTGACTGACAGGTAGTGAGCCATTATTCTGGCCAGGTAGATCTTGGCTAGCAAAAAGTAAAGGTAAAAGGAAATCTGAAAGAAGAGAGTAAGAATATTATTTTGCAATTGACGTTATTTACGCCTACTGTAAATCTAACATGCTCTCTTGTGTTTTAACCATTAAGACTGTCTTCTGGCTCTCATTTTGTCAGATTGTCTGAGTGAGTTTGGGGAAAAAGGCCAATCATTCAACTGTTAATTTAATAGTAACATATGAGAATTTAACACTATAGACTTAATATAAAGGGGATTTGATTTTGATATTTTGACATTAAAAGAAGTCATTATAGCTGTTGAATATATTGTTTTTATTCCTCCCTAAGTAATCTTGTCTATAAAGTATGCTGTCAATGTTGATTAAACAGGGGCCATAAAAAGCCCTTAAGTGATTTTTAGAAAACGTCTTCGAAGCAGTTTCATACTACTACTTAAGATATGGTTGTAATCTGAAGAAAATACAACAGTTGCTGTAGAATATAACAAACAAGTGCAGGACAAATGATTCTATACATTCTGAGTTGAATGTGTATCATAGTTAAAAGCAGGAGTTTTAACAGAGACTGCTGTGGGAAACTACAGCAGTGATGGGGGTGGGAGAGGGAGGGGCTTTGGTAGAGGGCAAAGATGAACTGTGTTGCAGCTGAAACAGACATTTCACTGGATGGTGTGAGCAGCTCTTGAAATGTGATTATTTTCAGAGTTGTCTTTAGTGAGGCAAGGAGCCAAGCCCTTGTGTTACTTCAAATTCAACCATTGAGTGTAAGTTGCCTTCTACCATGAAGTGGGATGGGACTGCACAAGTTTACAAGAAACCCTGTTCCTTCCTGACAGAGGTCTGAATCCAAAGAAGGCCCTTGGTGGCACATCAGAGCATCTGTTACAGCCCACCTATTACTTCTAACAGTGAGTTCACCCCATTTGCAAACAGCTTCCTTATGGTTCAAGGTGATCCTTTTCCGGGGATAACAAGAGGAAGGGGCTAGTGGGACAAACTAGCTAATAATGCTACTGATTCTGAAGCCATAGCCTAGTAATTGTCAGCTTCCTTCTCTACTACCTCAGATTTCTCTCATACTTAGTTAACATGACTGCTAGTCTAACCAAGGGGTTCACTTGGGTTATTCAGATTGCATCGTTATAAAGTCTGAGCCCTGATCACCATGACCATTGTATTTCTCAGGCTGTGACTGTTGTATCTGTCCATTCATTGTTACAATTGGACAGAGGAGGATTAAGAAATTTTCCCATGAATTACAATGGTGTCAAAAGTATTATTTCTGCCTCTGATGATCAGGATCAATTCCCAGCAGGACAGTTCATCCTTTCTTTGATAGCTAGTTTTTTGGCAACTGTCATCAACAGCTTAAAGTTGAATAGTTTTATGTCTTCTCTAATAGAATTGTGCCCCTCTTTCCAAGAACCAGGATTTCTAGAACTGCAGAGACTAAAGTTACAGGAATAAGAAACACAAATTCCCCAAATGGGCCACTCCTACTTATTTCTACTTCTTGTTTCCCAGACCCACACATTCTTAATATTTCAATTGTTGTTACCCAATCCTCACAAGGTACCATCTTCAAGATGGTGCCTCAAACTTGACCCCAAAATTTTGTTCCATTGCTCTACCAGGCCAGTAACTTCTAAATTGTGTGGTAGAGAACAGGCTGGATATATTTCATGATCTTATGGCCATTGCCACCCTCCTTTTTTAAAAACATGAATATTTTGGACTAATGGGATATTATGTGGGATAATGTGTTGGTTGACAAAATACTCAGTGAAGCTCACACTGCAAGACCTCAGGTAATGGTGCTGGTTGAGGTACCAAGGGCAAGAAAGGTAAACCTCAATGTGTATTATTAATTCCTGTTAGTTTCTTATAAAGTAGAAAGAGTTCTATGTAATTAACTAACTCCTTATTTCTTGTAGGTTAGGCATTTGGTTGCGGCAGTAGCTAGTTCAGCATTATTGAGAGGAAGCCTACACAGTTAAGCTCTTAGTCAACCTCTACAGTGGCCTCCCTTACTACTCTATTAATAGCACATTAGACCAGTGCTGGAATAATGTAGACAGCTGCCACTGATGTCAACTGGTCAGGTCTTTTGATTTATGTGTGGCAGAGTGCCACTTCCATAGTGAAGTCCCTCTGAAAGGCATGAATTTGCTATGCAAATGCATTCGCAATTTGTTTCCACACTCACTGATATATATGTGTTTTCTCTAAAGCTTTCTGTCTGATTTTCCAATATTTATTCTTCTGGTCCTCTAACAGCCAAGCCATTTTTCCATTGCTGATAGGTCAGTATATATTCTCCTACCTGAGACAAGTCTTCTTCCCACCCAAAGTGGATGACTTGTTGCATGCCTAAAGCTCTACTCACAGGAAAGACTTCCTCTCATTGTTGAATTTTAGAATTGACTACAACAGTAGTCCAATTTTGGCTGTCACCCACCTACCAATCTACTCCATCCAGAAACTAGGATTAAACTTTTCCTCCTTCATCAGATAGGTTTGGCCATAGGTATGAGGTGACATGATGGTACTGGGGCAAGAATAGTGAGTGGCATAGTTGTCTTGGTCACAGGATTATACAGTTTGTGTCCTTGGTCCTAGCATTGCCTGTGCCAGTCTCAGATGTAAAAACACACCATTAGATATAAACACCTTTTCCCATGATTCAGGAGATTTTGGAAAATCGAGCATATTTTGGTAGACTCTGGCAGCATGGTCACATGCTCTCCTATGGTCATGCACTCCCTCTACCAGGACCTACTAGCCAACAAGAGCTCTTTTTCAGGATAAATGTTATTTTCTACTTCATCTGATTGCCTTGCTCTGGTAGCTTAGAAGTGACATCATTATTCTCCCCTGTGGTTTTGTCATTAATGCCAGACACCATCTTTTGTCCATCAGTAATACTTCTTACACTACAACATCTACCATGTGATGTAGCCTGCTCACACTACTGGCCAGACCTGCAGCAGCATCTGCTTCTGTTCTGTGACCAATTGGACCTGGCACCCTTGCTTGTAAGTTTGTAATGAATAGACAAACATTTCCAAGTGGAATTTGCTATCTCCAGAATACCAGAAGGTCTACCAGACATGGTGTTTATTCTGTAGTGGTTGGAAATATAAGGTCTAATAATTTGTTCTTTACTTTAAAGGCATAAGAAATAATAATTTCCTCTTTACCTTGGCATTCTCAGAATACAGAATCCCTAAAAATCTCAATGATATGGTGGACTCTTAAACCTTCAGAGAATTTTTTTCTTCCACATTCTGGAGCGCATATGTCTTATAATTTCTTCCACAAGCTAACCACTTGCTTTTCCACATCAACTAGCTCTAGGTTATCCCTAGAGTCAAGTGGATCAATATAATGCCCTGAAGAAATCTGAATGTGATAATACAGTTCAAAATTTGCAGGGGAAACTTAACATAGCCAGAAGCAAAAATGGAAATATATACTATGCTGCTTCCTATATAAATGTGAACTACCACTCCTTTTGTTCCCATGAGGGTGGAAAAAAATGTATTTACCAAGATAATGGGCATATATAGTGTACCAGAGGATGTATATACCTGCTGCAGCAAATTTTCCTTTGAGATGTTCATAAAAAATAAGCTAACTAATTTCCTCTCAAAAAACAAAAGATACTGAAGATGTTATATAATAAATGGCATAGGCTCTATAAGAAATCATTACTAAGCAGGGCATCATCAAATTTTGAAAATGCTGTCATGCAGAAAAGACATAGAACTGATATTGGATGGATATTATGCATAAAGCCAGAGCCATTGTACTAGGAGATGGATTTTACTTCAATACAAGAAACAATTTTGTAGCCATGTTGTACAGGATAGAATGGGTGACTAGGGAGATAAATGATTCCCTGATATTATAAGTTTTTAACAAGATCTTGACAACTTCTTGATGCATGTATTTGTTTTGCAAGCTGCCGATTATTTTATTAGTGATTTTTGAGAATTCTTTCAACACTAAGATTATAGAAGCATAATATATTATCTACATGCAATGATAATGTTCAGAGGTTTGAATATATGCTCATTCAAAAAACATGTAATGAGCATTGACAGTGTGTTAGGAATCAGATTATTTTCCTGGTTTGTTTCCTTGGATAATTATGATAAGAAAGAATACATTCTTTGGGTATTGCATCACGTTTTCAAGCACCAAAGAGTCTTTGGACCTTCAATGTTACTATGTAAATATGACTGCATTGATTTGTGTATACAAATTTAATATTTTACATATGTATTTCATTTTTGCCACATGAGATAAAAGGGTGGTTACTAGTATTAGGAAGAAACTAGTTAATGAAAATTATTCTTATTTCTATTTGATAGTTTATATCTCGGTGTGTATTGACTACAAATCTTATTATCTATTTGCAACCTCCTCTTTACCAACTGTCATAGTCCATTTGTGCTGCTAAAACAGAATATCACAGACTGGGTGATTTATCAATAAGAAAAATGCATTTTTGCAGTCTGGAGGCTGGTAATTCCAAGATGGAGAAGCTGGAAATTCCTGCTCTCTGGTGAGGGTTGCTCTCTTCCTCCATAATGGTGCCTTGTTGTTGTGTACTCCAGAGAATGCCTTGTCCTCTCACAGTGGAAGGCAGAAGGGCAAGGTAGCCAAACAGTAGCTTGAAGCCTCTTTTATCAGGGCCTTCATCTCACTGATGTGGAGAGGTGCCTTCATGAGCTAATCGTGGCTTAAAAACCCTACCCTTAATGTCATCACATCGACCATTAACTTTCAACACCTGAATGTTGAAGAGTACACATTCACGTCATAGCACCAGCTCTATGGCAGAATGCTGCCATTTAGGCATCCTTCATGAACTGCAACACAGTGATCCATTCCTTGAATTCATGTATTTAATACACAATGAAGTCCCAGACAAAAAACTGTTTCCTAACATCTTCATAAGCAAAAAATATATAAGATATATCTAGAAACCTTGCTTGATATGATGACAAAGTTTCTTTTCTGAAACTTCTTTTGAAGTTTTTTTAAAAGATGAGAAAATGTTATTTGAAATATTACCCCAGCCTATCATTAACATGCAAATAATATAGCCTGTAATTTTAAAGTTAATCTGGATTAGATCTATTTTACAAGATGTTACATTTAATTAATAAACTTCATCAAATATTTACTTTTTTGTTTTAATATACTAAGCTCTGTTGTTAGAATCAGATATTGTTTCTTAGATCTATCCTGTATTAGCTAGTGACTTTCTGCAAGTTTCTTTTTTTTATTTTTTTATTTTTTATTATGTTATTGTGGGGTACAGTTAGGGGTTAGGCATGCAAAAATGTTTCATTCAGGTACCCTTGTAGATATGAGGTGTCTCCCCATCCCCAGACAGATACCCACCACCATTAATCCCATCCCCCTCACCCTACCCCCCCCCCCCCAGTTTCCCACCACTGTCAGTCGTTTTCTTGTGGTAATACGTTGGATGATCAAAGTCTACTATATGAGTGAGAACATGTGATACTTAGTTTTTTGTTTTTGTGAGAGGTCACTCAGTATTATGGACTCTAGTTCCATCCAGGTTGCTGCGAAATTCATGATTTCGTTCTTTCTTAGGGCTGCGTAGTATTCCATTGTGTATATGTACCACATTTTTTTAATCCAGTCCTCTTTTGATGGACAGCATGGTTGCTTCCAGGTTCTTGCTATTTTGAAACAATGCTGCGATAAACATACGAGTGCAGGTATCTTTTTTATAGAGTGATTTGAGTTCTTCAGGGTATATTCCCAGTAGGGGGATCGTGGGGTCATATGGGAGGTTGGTATTTAGAGCTTTTAGGAATCGCCACACTGCTTTCCACAGAGGTTGCACTAGTTTACACTACCACCAACAGTGTAGAAGTGTTCCCTTTTCGTCACACCCTCTCCAGTAACTGTTATTTTTTGAGTTATTGATAATTGCCATTCTGACTGGAGTTAGGTGGTATCTCAGAGTGGTTTTAATTTGCATCTCCCTGAAGATTAGTGAGATTGAACATTTCTTCATGTGTCTGTTGGCTGCTCGGATGTCTTCCTTTGAGAAGTGTCTGTTCATATCTTTTGCCCATTTTATAATGGGGTTGTTTGTTTTTTTCTTTTCCGCACATTTGAGTTAGGGAGATGCCAAGGTATTTCATTTTTTTTGTGGCTATTGTGAATGGCATTGTGCTTTTTATTTGGGTTTCTGTTTGTTTATTATTGGTGTAAAGAAATGCGATTGTCTTTTGCACATTTATTTTATATCCTGAGAC